>JBAGKK010016700.1:0-30455 GCA_037177015.1 Euceroptres primus
TTGTTGCGCACGCGCATTCTCCTCTTCCTCATCGTCCTAAAGCTCAGTTCACATAGTGTAGACAATATTTTCTAATACTTTTAACCGTGGTGTTTTAAGAAATATTCTTCTTATTTTTGTCTGTGGTTCCTTGAATTTTTCCACTTTTGTGTTTTCTGTTTCAATTAGTTTTTAGGTTTTGTTTTAGTTCTGTATTGTATTTTTCTCGTTAGTAAGTATTATTTTGGTTAACTCCTAACGTTGAAGTCAAAAACAAAATCCTGTCGGATATATTGATAGGTAGTATAAAGACAGGCGAGGGGAACAGTGTTGGACCTTTAACAAATTTTATCAAAGGAAAATTTAAATTAAAGGAATTTGAGGTTGAATTAGTTGAAGAAAAGCTTCTTCGACACTTCATTCCCGCTTTTTTTTAAAAAAAGAAGCGCCTCTTTTTATAAAGAAGAGGTGTATGAAAGCAAACATCAAAATTGGTTGCTTTCCCCCTTTGTGGTAAATTTTGAGCATCAAAAATGTGGAAGACGTTTGAAGAGTGATTTTGAAGATTGTTCGATTTCGACTAAGAGGAGGAAGATTGCGTCCATTCGGGAAATCTACTCAGAAACAGAAATTCAAGTCGCATTTCTCACAAACTTGAAATATTTAGGGAAGACTTCATTAGAAAAAAAAATCCGTGAACTTCTGTGCGCTGATTCTGACGAGCTAAATAAGTATCTTATTAGATACTTATTCCATTTACTGCTAATGAATGTTTAGTTCTAAAAGAAGATGCTAAACCTTCCAAGCATCAATTTGAGTGTATTCGTCTGCGAATGAAGACAAAGAATGCGGACATATTGAAACCGTACAAAGAACTCTCTTCAGCAAGGATGATAACCAAATGGGGTTGTGATGGAGCCTATAGTCAGAGTCAATATAAACAAAAATTCGATGAAGACGGCATATCCGATGAAAGCATATTTATGGTATCTATCGTACCTTTATGCTTAGATGTCCAATCTCCGCTCGAATCATCTGAAACATTTTCTCTCGAGTCTTCGGTACTTTGAAACAATCCTCGGCCAGGTTCTGTCAGGTATTGTCGTCCGTTAATGTTTGAATACAGAAAGGAAACAGCCGATCGTTGATGGAAAACTGTGCCAGGCAGTTCCTGAAACACCATCAGCTGCATCCTGCTTTATATGTAAAGTAAATCTTTTAGAAATGAACGATTTAAAAAATGTTCAGAAAAGACCTGTGCAGCCAGAAAATTACGAATTTGGAATTTCTCCACTCCACGCACGTATACGCTTTATGGAGTGTCTTCTGCATATAGCGTATCGTGAAGATTTCAAGAAAAGCTGGACGATTCTACAGGATAAAGAAAAAAAGCTGATGGCTGAAAGAAAGAAGGCTATTCAAGAAAAGTTTAGAGAAAAAATGGGGTTAATTGTTGATCGTCCGAAGCAAGGCAGTGGCACATCCAATGATGGAAACATTTCCGGCAGATTCTTTCAAAATCCAGAGCTGACAGCAAAAATCACAGGCATCAATCTCCAGCTTATAAAGAATTTTAGTAGCATACTTGAGGTTTTAAATTGTGAAAAGGATGTCCATCCAGGTAAGTTTGACTTGTATCGTTTAAAGACTGTCAAACTGTATGTTAAACATTACAAATGGTTTTACATGCCTTCGTCAGTGCATAAAATCCTGTTGCATGGCGGGGACATCATTCGATCAGCCTTTCTTCCTATTGGTCAGCTGACTGAAGAAGCGCAAGAAGCACGAAATAAAGATGTTCGTCGCATCAGAGAATTTCATACCAGAAAATCGAGTTGTCACTAACAAAGACTTGACTCACAAATTGTTTATCTCTTCTGATCCAGTCATAGTTAGTGAAAGAAATCTCGCAATAAAATCAGGATCAAAACTAGATCCAGAAGCTCAGGAACTATTAGTTTTAAAAAACTAAGATCCTTTTGATATTTATCCTATTATAACACTAAACTGTATTAATGTAATATTGGTAAACCCAACAAAGCACGTTTAAAAAAAAAGTACCTCAAACACTCAAAAATTTCTCAAACTGCGCATTTATTTATAAAATTTGTTTATAACAGTCACAAAATTGTCATGAAATTGCAACATAGTTTATTGCAATATTACTCCTAAGTCAAACAAAGCACTTTTTAAAAAAAATGTACCTCAAACACTCAAAAATTGTTTAAACTGCGCATTTGTTTATAAAATTTGTTTATAACAATAAGAAATATATTCCGTTTTGTCTTCATATGTTTTTATGTTACTTTAAATTAGATTAAAAACGAAAATCGCTTAATAAATATCCAAAATCACTTAAAAATCACCTACCATTGTTTATAACAATGCAATTGTTAATAACAATTTACTAGTTTGTAATAAACTATTAGGTTATGTTTCACGAACGTTCATTTATTGATTGAACACTAATATCTATTATTTTGAATTATTTGCGTATTATTGTAGTAACAATATCTTAAATTTTACGATTTTTGCCAACTTCGTGTATAAATAAAGTAAACAATATTTTTTTTTTAAATCGGCCTCGAGGATCTCTTAAGAATTTAGTTAGCTGTAATTTGCAAAAGAAAATTTTAAATCGGTTCAAAAGTGTAGCCGGAATCGTATTCCCGTTAAGTCCGTTGATTCTCGCACCAGTTAAACTCCTGGTGCCACTTCGCGCGGCAATAGCTCTTGTTGCAGCTCAGCATCCGCCTGGGGAAGGGCCAAACCCTCTCTTCACGGGGCCTGGCGGGAACTGGCTCCTAGTCAGAGAATCGAACCACAACGCTAAACAAAAAAAAATTTATTAGCTGAATTAATTAAATTTGAAATATTTGAAATATTTAAAGACATTTAATATTTATTTTATATTTAAATGTTTGAATTAGTTTAATCGTAATATTCTGAATATTGAAAGATATTAAATGTTTATTTATGTTTGAAATATTTGAAATGATTATTAGTTGAATTAAATATAAATTGAAATTTTGAAATGTTTGAAGACATTTAATATTTGTTTATATTTAATATATTTAAAATAATTATTAATTGAATTAATTAAATTAAAATGTTTGAAATATTTGAAATTATTATTAATTGAATTAATTAAATTTGAAATATTTGGAATATTTAAAGTCATTTAATATTTATTTATATTTAGAATATTCGAATTAATTGAATTGGATTATTTCGAATATTTGAACTAATTAAATTGGAATATTTAGAATATTTGAATTAATGAAATTGGAATATTTAAAGATATTAATGTTTAATTATATTTAAAATATTTAAAATATTTATTAATTGAATTAGTTAAATTGAAATGTTTTAAATATGTGAGGATATTAAATGCTTATTTATGTTTGAAATATTCGAAATGATTATTAGTTGAATTAAATATAAATTGAAATTTTGAAATGTTTAAAGACATTTAATATTTATTTATATTTAAAATATTTAAAATAATTATTAATTGAATTAATTAATTTAAAATGTTTGAAATATTTAAAGATGTTAATGTTTATTTATGTTTTAAATATTTAAAATATTTATTTCTTGAATTAATTAAATTGAAATGTTTGAAATATTTCAAGACATTTGATGTTTATTTATATTTAGAATATTTGAATTAGTTAAATTGAAATATATGGAATATTTAAAGATATTAATGTTTATTTATGTTTGAGATATTTGAAATGCTTATTAATTGAATTAATTAAATTTGAAATATTTGGAATATTTGAAGACAATTAATATTTATTTATATTTAGAATATCTGAAATAGTTAAATTGGAATATTTAATGATATTAATGTTTATTTATGTTTGAAATATTTGAAATGATTATTAGTTGAATTAAATATAAATTGAAATTTTGAAATGTTGAAAGCCATTTAATATTTATTTATATTTAAAATATTTGAAGATATTTAATGTTTGTTTGTGCTTGAAATATTTAAAATGATTATTGAGTTAATTAAAGTACTGAAATGTTTGGAGTTAGTTAATATTATTTATATTTCGAGTATTTGGAATATTTATTAGTTGGATTAATTGGATTGAAATATTTGAAAAATTAAAAAAATTTTCTCGTACTCACTCCCTAGCGCCGGCCGCGTGTTTTTCATTGATTAGAAACTTCGCTTTTATCTCAATGAACCCAAAGCGGAGCTTCTCCATGAGGGATGACTCCCTTGGGTCGACGGTTCCCTGGACCCAAATCACGATGACCTGCCGCGCACGTTTGCTCACCTCCTGTGCCCTCTCTGCGCACACTAACATTGCTGACATGCTGCAGGTGGGAATTAAAAAAAAGGGGGAAAATATAAATGTAAATCTTTTTCATTATTGACAAAACACCTTTTCTTTAATACCACTAAGGAAGGCACAAACACTTTCTCCTTTAACTTTTTCAGCACTGAACACAAATTTCATCCTCACGGTCACAGGCAACTTATTTGGTCGCGCGTCTAAAGAACACTAATTAACCGCAGCGACAGGGATCGCTCCACCCCCACCCAGCAGAACGAGAGCATAATGCAAGGGCCTAGGACCCGCATAAATTAATGCTCTCGCTCTTGCGAGATGACGCCAATTAACGCGTGAGCGTAACAGTACGCCACTGGACAAATTTCCAAGAGAAAAATTCCTATTTTATAAAATAATCAGACATTTCAAATTAAAATTTAGGAGTGGAAACGATGGTCGGGGTGAGTTAATGTGATAATTAAATTAAAGTTGTTTAGATTATAATGCCAGAATTGATTAAAAATTAGTCTTAGTTAAAATTTATTGCGATATAAACTCAATTCAAAAGTTTAAATGATCTCGGCCTTTCAAAATAAGTTTCAAATTATCAGTTTCAATACTTGGTTTTGAATTGAGTTTCCTAGTTTTAAGTACAGAAAATTATGCGAATTGTAATGGAAAAATGTAGAATACAAATGCGACAAAAATTTTGGTACAAAAGAATTTTATGGGTTGTTATAAAATTTCCATCACAAAAACAAATGTTGGGAATAAAAATTTATAAAAAAAGGTCCTGAATAGTAAGATATTTATAATTCATTCAAAATTCATTTATTTCATAATTCATTCATAATTTGGTAATTTTTAGATGTGACCTCTGAAAAAACATTTTAAATTTTATAGGAAACAATTTTTCTGTCATCTTCGTAACCTAAGGGTTCCGGAAACTTATGAACAATTTTAGCAACGTAGTCAATCAATCGGTAACCTGAAAAACATTAAAATTCGTAGGTGCCTCAACCAAAATTTTTGTTTGTTAAAGTATTTTCCTTTTTCGAGGGGCCACTTTTCGGGGACGAGAAATGGAAAATCCGTGGTGGTTTTACGAGCGATTCGGGCAGGCAATTTTTTTTTTTTAATTCGAATAGCGTTGAACCACATAGTGTGACAAATCTCTCGCATTATGTTGCTTTGACGCCTTGATTCAGCTAATTTACGAGCTCCGGAAACGAAATGCAACCTGGGCCGATGCGATAAAGCTAACAACTTAGCAACTCTGGCTGCCCGAACTAAATTCCATAGCCTCTCGACGAAAGAAAAATAACTCAATCAAATAAGAATTATTATGTGATGTTAAAGTCTAAAAGCGCTAGGACTTTAAGATTCCATTTTATTTGTTTACTGTTTGTCCTAAGGAATTGTTGCTAGAAATATTTAAATTATAAATCGACATTGATTATTAGAAAGGGTGCATTGTAAGAGTAAACACACATATATTATGTGTGTAAGTATGGAACAAGAATGCAAAAGAGAAGGAGAAAAGAGAGCGTAAAGCTCTTGGAGAATGAGGGTGAGGAGGAGTCAGATCGTTTAGGGGATGATTCGCTCTCCGCGGATACCGCGGCTTGCTCTCGCCGGTTCTTGTACCTATGCTTCGCAGATATACCCTCCACCCCTTCGCACCTCCGATTGCCACGCGCCGCATTCCATGTTAGTGTACAGCGTCTACACACTATAGGCACCAATACCTCGATGCGCTCGACCAGGCATCGCAAGGCCTATGCTCCATACTATCCCTTCCCGCTCCGCTCCATTCCTCGCCACAAAGTTGACCATGCTTTCTTGACAGTTGACGTTCAAAACAACAACAGAAGCTGTACCAATTTGGGAAATAAAATTCCACCGCAATTTTCCCAAAATAAAATGAAAGGAAATATTTTTGTTTATTTCATTTCACAAAACTAGAGTAATCCAAAATTACGGATCCTATCTAAGTACTCTAGCACAAAATTCTAAATTATTTTAAAATAATGTGTAAGGTGTACAGGAGTTATTAATTAATAATTCCGAAAAATTGAACGCAGCTTTGTTTCTAAAAATTGAGAATCAAGCAGAAATAAGTCAGGTGACATTCCTGTCAGCAAAAATTCACTTAGCGGAGTTAGATTTCGCAAATCGGGATAGTCAATTTCTATAAGTGCGTTGAAAACACGCCATGAGATTAGTAAAGTGTTCTACCCGGGGGCACTTCTAAATAGACTATTGTGCGGACGTTAAAATTTTAATCTCTCATCCGGCGAGAGCCAACCGGAAGGTTGAGGAAGGTTGAGGGGTGATGAATTAATCTCGAGCCCCGGAATTCCGCCTGTAACAAAAAATTCGTCATCAGCGTGTTATTATGCAACTCGGTCCCTACTCGCGAGTTCAAATTCGAGAGCGAGTAAACCCGTTATCCAAGGGTAACGGATCCTCCCCAAACTTGGTACCGGCAGAAAGTAAGAAAGGACTAGAGTCACCTAAGGGTGGCGCAAGGGGCAAATTTCGGCCCAACTCGGAAGAATAGAAGCAAAGGAATCCCACCTTCTCAACTCCATTCCTCTGAGCTGGTAATATAAGGCGCTGATAAGTCATCTAGGATAAGGTAAAAGAAAACCAAATGTATCGTTTCTAAGGTATTAATTACAAATTCAGGTATTAATTTCTGATTCCATCAGGTTGCAAAATTGTATCTCTCTAAATCCTACCAAATGAATTCTTATCTAATTTTTGGATTTTGGGCCTAAAACAGTCGTTTCCTTTCTTTCTTTCCGCCCCCTTTTTTCAGAATTCTTAAAATCAAAATAAAGCGTAAAAATAATTGTGAGGTGCCAATCGAACCGACAGGGAGAGGGTCAGATCCTATACCAAAAAAAACAAGTCTCTAGGGACTTGGCAGCTTCTAGCCTCCGGGACAACAACAATTAATTATTCTTAATTAATTTTTCTCGTTCGTGACACCATTCGGAATAATTTATATTTATTCGAATGCTCAGTTGTCTTAATTTTGATTTATCCGAATCGCCATATGCCATAATTGGTATTTATCCGAATTATCATTTTCATAATTTTTATTTGTCCTAATTTTCGTTTCTCCTAAGTTTCGTTTATTCGATTTGCCATTTGACCTAATTTTAATTTTTCCTAGTTTTCATTTGTCCGAATAGCCTTTTGTTATAATTTTAAATTATCCGAATGGCCATGTATCATAATTTTTATCTATCCGAATAACCATTTTTCATCATTTTTATTTGTCCTAATTTTCGTGTATTATAATTTTCATTTATCCGACTAGAGTAGAAGGGCACGGGGAGTTCTAATCTAACATTCCTACTTACCGACGTTACCGACACTCGCGAAGCTTAGATGGTTCATTTCCGTGCGAAGTTCTAGAAAGTTATCGAAGGTGTGACGTCATCACCAGAATGTTCTTAAGGTTAATTTAGCGTCATAAACAAGGTGAAATTCCATTATGTTTTTCATATACAATTTCAAGGTCACCCTTGAGATATCTATTGGAATGTTCTGGAAGGCGTGACGACATACCCAGAATGTTCTGAAGGTTAGTTTGGCGTAAACAAGGTGAAATTCCATTATAATGGTAAATAATATTTTGAATTTGAATCTAGTGAAAATTTTCCCGCTGAAACATCAGTATATTGCTTAATTTTGCATGATCGTATAGTTGAGTATAAACCAATAAGTGGTGGGGTGAAAAAGTTGGTATAAAACTACTGTAACCAAGTAGAAATAGTTTAGTTGCATGTACGATGGAGTACGTGGTCTTCCATTAAACCCAGTACTTTTTTATTTGCAAGTGGAATTCCGTAAATATTATTTGGTGGATAGTCTGACGTGTCAAATTTATGTAAATCAAGTTTAATGTAGTCGTAAAAGTTGGGATCACTGATGTGGTAAATTAAACTGTCTGTATCGGTATACAATAATTTTGCGTTACTACAAAAATTGTGTTGTATGTAATTATAATGGAAATCGTAGGTGATGATTTTTGATATATCAAGAACAGTGACTATGGAAATTTGGTCTCGCGATAAGAGCTTTTGTACCATACCTCACCTCCCATTTTGTTACAAGCCTAACATCTTTGTACTTCCTGACATTTTCCATGGTCTTTCCAAAAACGGCATTATTAATTGATTTGTAGAAATTCTTTTGAAACTCATTATTTGTTCTTTTTCTATGCTTTGTGTTCAAATCAATATAACCTTTTAGCCATGCTTTCTGTTTGAATTTTAGAACTCTGTGAATTTTAGTAAGCTTCATTCCTAAATCCAAGTACATTTTTATATGTCGGTAATGAATTACGTAAGTTTTATTTGGTAGCAAATTTATTAATTATTTTGGAATTGTACGTTTTGAAACAGGAGGTACAAAGTGTTCTGAGCACGAGGGTAGGTCCTTGTGCAAAGCATGAAGCTCTTCAGGATATTCTAAATCGACTTCTAGAATATAACTTTCGGGTGAATCGTCGGGAATTTTGAAAAAATCTGACTCATTTTCAAAATTGTGAGACCTCTCGAAATCACAGTATGGTAAATATTCACTCATAGCAGTACCATATTGATTGTGGATCTATTCCTGTATATTTAAGCATCGCATCAAAAGTAAGTTCTGGTGCTGCATAATAATGCAAAGCATCTAAATTGTATGTTGAGAAACTTATATTGAATGGAGGCGTCGAAATGTGACAATTTTTGGCCGTTTTAAATTCGTCTTTTTGTTTTAGTGTTAGTGTTTGCATAGGCATAGGACTTGTTAAAAAATAATCTACTTTATCAGACAAGCTTTTTAATTCTTTCATGAACCACTCAATGCAATCTTTTTCTCGATTAAGTTTAAACCCTGAGAGTGTCATCAAAGTTGCAATGTGTTTAATAAGCAACACTTGTAGGGACGTGCCTTTGATACGCTGCTGGATCTGTTTATGTTTTAGTAACAGGCTCCAAAAGTCTTTCAATATCAGCGTAAACTACAAATGGGACTTTTTCTTTATATCTGTTATTTTAGAATTTTAATATTTTATTCTTGTCTTCCGTTAGAATTACCCTACATTTATTGAAATTTTCGCAGTCAATTCTATGACTTTCTAAAGATTTTCTAGTTTTAAAGTGACACAGACCTCTATCACAAAACCAAGTGCGGGAATTACATACCATTTGTAAATTGTGATTTTACTAATCGAGATAGGTTCTTAATCCTTGAAAAATGATACACAGGGTTACTGTCATTGTCTTCAACGTCATCGAAGTCAAAATTTATAAGCAAGTGAATAACTGGTTTATCTGATTTATATTGACCTAAATAAATGGGGACTATTTCTTGTTTTTTACTGTTTACTTCTGTTTCAATTTCATACATATGTAAACTTAAATTATTTATCTTTTCAAACTTTGGAATATCTTATAAATAAATTGGAGATTTTATTTCATCATGTTTCAGAACTGTGTCATAATGTGGATAAGAACTCGTTCGTTCTGAATGTTTTAATGTGGGATAAAGAGCAGCCATAACAGACTATAGAAACAAAATTGATCATCCTTTACCACATTCACAACCGCTCTTTTATCTCTAATAATTTAATTTCTTCAATTTCCCTTCTTTTCTTTAAAGCACTGAATTTTTCGGCAAGAATAACGTTTACTTTTAAGTTTCCATAATTTTTAAAGTGTTTCTTAATAGTGACATAATCATACTTTTTGAATCTTTATGACTCAGATTTATAATTAAACCTGTCCTAATTCGACTTTTGAAAGAAGTCTCTAAGTCCTGCTACTTAATTCGGTCTCGTTTCCTGTACAATCCTTCATTTATGCCGATTCCTCTCTTCTGCAACCTCTTCAGTTTCCTGGTTTTTGCTTTGAGCAGTCCGATTGTGGTTAAAATGTTAATCTTTTCTCCAACTGTCAGGTTCTTTCCTCTTCTTCTTAAAATTTTGTTTAGTAGTTTGATGTTTCGAGAACCACCTTGAGACCAGTACATAATTTCGGAAATTGTGGCACTTTCGTTTAAAAGGTCGTAAACATCGTCGAATAATTTGACGAGTTCCTTGCACTGGTTGGAATTCATTTTTTTTTACATGACAACAGTCAAAAAAAGTATGATATGAAATTAACAAATAACACAAATAAAATTCCAATATTAGTCACTGGATGTCTCCCTTTAAATAAATCAGACAGAGCACTAACCTACCTCAATAATCTTCAAGCTGCTTATCGGCTTCCTGACACACGACACGGAAGGGCAGTTAAATAATTAGGTCAGTGTCAGGAAGTAACACCAGAAATTATCAAAATAAATAAAACTTGGAGAACCCACCGATTCTTTTTTATGTCAAACTGTTTATATGTATATGAACAAATTGTTTATATGCACAAGAAGAAAATGTTTTTTAGTGTGCAAAGCTTTGAATAAACTTGTTCACTTTGAATACTTGATGACGACTGAAAAAAATAATTGCGAAGCGCACCTTTTATAGCCAAATTATTATTATTATTATTATTATTATTATTATTATTAATATATACTTACCCATAGAACAATCTAGAAACTTCTAGAAAATCACGATATCGAGTAAACATGTTTACAAAAAAGTGCCTTCGAAATTGTTTATGAAAATTCTTTTACAGTAATTTGACACCCTCTCCGAGAAGTTTCCTATAGATATCTCAAGTGTGACCTTGAAATTTTTAATGCAAAATATAATGGAATATCACCTTGTTTACGCCAAATTAACCTTGAGAACATTATGGCGATGACGTCACACTTTCGAGAACATTCTACAACTTAGCACGGACATGAACCATCGAAGCTTCTCGAGTGTCGGTCAGGTCGGAAAGTAGGAATATTGGATAAGAACTCCCTCTGCTCTTCTACTAACTCGTTTTTGGCCATAATTTTTACTTACCCGTATCGTCATTTGTCCTAATTTTCATTTGTCATAAGTTTCATTTATCCGAATTGTCATTTGTCATAATTTTTCTTTGTACTAATTTTTGTTTGTCCTAAGTTTCATTTGTCCTAATAGCCATTTGTGATAATTTTTATTGTTCCTAATTTCCATCTGTCCTCACTTTCGTTTGTCCTAATATTTGTTTGTTCGAATAGCCATTTGCCAAAATTTTTGTTTATCTGAATCGTCATTTGTCATAATATTTATGTATCCGAATGGTTATTTGTTATAATTTCTATTTATCCGAATCGTCATTTGTCATATTCTTCATTTGTCTGATTTACCTTGTGTCATAATTTCTTTGTAACCGAATTCTCATTTGTCCTAAACTTCATCTGCCCGAAGGAACCATCCACCTTAACAATAATAGCGCGAAATTTATATTCATCCAATTAGAATTTAAATTTGAATTTCGCGCCATTATTTTTAGGGCGGATGTTTGTCGAAAATAGCGATTCATATCTGTATCATTTAATATGAGTTTAAGAATGTACGAAGTGAGTCTGGTTTTTAGCGGTCCTCGCTAGGCTTTCTGTAATCTATAATAACTATGCGGATATGATTCATACGTTCTGACTATGGGTATGTGTTGCGTGAATCAGACCACCATGAAAAACGGGCAGTCGGCTACAGATTATTGATGCGAGAGCATGATCCGATGTCGCGTTGAATTCTTCATGTATAAGAAGGCTCATTTTAATCTGAATAAACTTGCTTTTATTTTATTTACTGGATCAGTTAAAATATTTGACAGATTGTTCTACAGCTGCGCAAATGTGGGCGAGACTGCAAACGATACATGCTGAAAAAAGTGATCAGTCTGTACAAGTGCTCTTGGATCAGTTCATAAATGCAAAAATGGATCCAAACGATTCAGTAGCTGATCACATTGCAAAAGTTGTCTCGTGTCGCATTAAGAAAAAGGCTAAGAACAATGGTGAGTCTTTGGTGTCTCAAAAGACTAAGGATCAAGATTCCCAGAAAGGTTCTGAAAGTTCGGCTGAATTGTTCAACGCCGAAACTTCATTAGCTCAAATGAATAAAGATATATGGTTTGCTGATTCAGGTGCAACTGAGCACATGTCGTTCAGAAAAGAGTGGTTCAAAAATTTAAAGGAATTTTCAAATAATGAATATTCTGTGTTAGTGGGAGATGGTAATTCTCTCTATGTGAAAGGAAAAGGTGACATTGAGGTTGAAGTGCAAAGCTACTCTGAACTCGCACGAAACACACGATTGGAGATGTTTTGTACGTGCCGCATATCAAAAAAATTTACTTTCAATAGGATGTTCATCGGAAAAAGGTATGGAAATTATTTTCAAAGAAGGAGGTCAAAAATTTTCTTTCTATAAAAATAATCGACTGATAGTTGATGGAACGAGACACAATAAAACCCTTTACGGAATGAATTTTAAGCCAGTGGGAGCAGCTGAAACAAATTTGGTAGAGACAGAAACCTTTGTAAAATGACATGAAAGACTAGGTCACGTCAATTTTAAAACTCTATAATACATGTCGAAGAATTCTACGGTAAAGGATTTAAAAATGTATGACTCTGTGGAACAAGATCCATTTTGCGAGGGATGTGTATTAGGCAAGCAACACCGAACGAAATTTCCGAAAGGGGAAGCCGTCCGTGCTACGCGACCTTGAAAAATTTTTCATGCTGATCTTTGTGGGAAAATAAGTCAACCTTCGATTGGAGGATTAAATTATTTCTTGTTACTGAAGGATGATTTTTCAAGGTACTGTTTTGTTTCTTTCCTGAAAGATAAAAATGAAGTCCTAAAGTGTTTGAAGGAATTTTATTCTGACGTTCAAGCTGATGGACATTGTATAAAAAGATTGAGGACTGATTGTGGAACGGAATTCTGCAATTCAGCTGTTAAAGAATTTTTTCTATTTAAGGGAATTAAGCACGAGACAACTACTCCAAGGGCACCGGAACAGAATGGATTTATTGAAAGACAAAACAGGACAATTGTGGA
This sequence comes from Euceroptres primus, assembly GCA_037177015.1. Taxonomy (NCBI): domain Eukaryota; kingdom Metazoa; phylum Arthropoda; class Insecta; order Hymenoptera; family Figitidae; genus Euceroptres; species Euceroptres primus. The sequence goes on from JBAGKK010016700.1 coordinate 13,264, forward strand.
ATCTGCAAAATCTATGGTACATGCAAGAAATTTGCCCCTATATGTGTGGGCTGAAGCTACTGCAACGGCTGTTTATGTGAAAAATCGAACAGCTACGGAAACACTGAATGGGTTCACACCATATGAAAAGTGGTTTTCTGTAAAGCCATCTGTAGGCCACTTGAAAATTTTTGGCAGTAGGTGTTACGCACACGTTACGAAAGATCAAAGAAGCAAGTGAGAGGAAAATTCTTTGAAGTGTTTGATGGTAGGTTATAACGAAGGATGCAAAGCATATCGTGTCTATGATCCAGCTGCAAGAAAGTGCTACATTCGAAGGGATGTAATTTTTGATGAAAAGATGAAAACTGAGCCTTCTCATGTGATTATCACGAATCAACGAGAAGAAGAGAATGAAGAAGATGCAACAGTCAATGGGAGGTCAAAGGATGAAGCGACAGAAGTAGAGACGAAGAAGGCGAAGAATCCGCGCCTGTCGATTCCAAGAGATCCTTATCTTCTACGAGGTAAGAGCACATCTTTAACATCAGAAGTTTATAAAAATGGTTCTGAAATAGCAGGTGCACTTTTTGCTATATGTGAACCACAAACTATACAAGAAGCATTGGATTCTGAAAATTCAAATCAGTGGAAGCAAGCCATCAATGAAGAATTGGAGTCTCTGAAAGAAAAATGAAACGTGGATTTTGGTTCACAGACCTGAAAATGAAAATATTATTTCAAATCGGTGGATCTTTAGAAAGAAATACAAATCGGATGGAACAATTGACAAGTTCAAAGCTCGACTTGTCATTCGAGGCTTCGCGCAAAATAAAGGGATTGATTTCAAGGAAACCTTTGCTCCTGTTGTGAAATATAGCACTATAAGGTTGGTGCTCGCAGTTGCTGCAGCGGAAGATTTGGAAATGACTCAATTTGACGTCAAAACTGCGTTTTTGTATGGAGAATTGGAGGAGAGAATTTATATGGAACAACCGTCTGGATTCAAGATTGATATTCCTAAGTGAGTATGGCTTAGTTCAATCAAAAGCTGATTCCTGTTTGTATTATTTGTTAAATGAGAAGGTAACTTTGTATTTGATCTTATATGTAGATGACGGAATCGTCTGTTGTAACGATGTAGCAAAAATGAATGATTTGTTGTCTGAACTTGGTCGCATGTTTAAAATCAAATGTTCAAAAGCTGAGTGTTTTGTCGGAATACAAATAGAGAGAGAAAGGAATCTGAAAACTTTAAAATTGTATCAGAGTGCTTATGTTGAAAAGATTCTAACTAGGTTTAATCATGTTGATTGTACTCCGCTTTCTATTCCAGCTGATCCTAGTATTAAATTTACGAAAAAGAATGATTTAAACGAAGAAAACGAGGGTTAGTTTCCTTACAGAGAGGCTATCGGTTCACTTATGTTTTTAATGGTAACGACAAGACTTGATTTAGCTTTTATAATCAGTGTTTTGTGTCAGTTTGCAGAAAATCCAAATTCAAGTCATTGGAACGGAGTAAAACGAATACTGAAAGATTTAAAAGGCACTTTAAATCATGGTATTATTTTTGGGGATAAATCAAAAGACAATGTTTTAAAGGCATATTGTGATTCTGATTGGGCAGGTGATGTAGATACACGAAAAAGTACCACCGGATGGATTTGTTTTTTAAATGATTGTCCTGTGGCCTGGTTGTCAAGGAAAAAATACACCGTTGCTACTTCATCGACAGAAGCTGAATTCATAGCTTTGTTCTGTAACTAAAGAAGTTGTTTGGCTCCGGCGTATTCTCACTGAATTAAATTATACTCAAAATCTGCCTACAACTGTTTATTGTGATAATCAAGCTGCTATAGTATTAGAGAAGAATCCAGTTTCTTTTTAAGCGGTCTAAGCATGTTGATACTCAATATCATTTTACCTCTGAGAAACAAAGAGTAGGGGAAATAAATGTAACTTATTTTAAAACAAGCGAACAATTAGCAGATCCACTTACAGAAGCCTTGTGTAAGCAAAAGTTCCAAAGTTTGATTTATAAAAGCGGAATTAGAAGTTAAGCGAAACATGTTTTATACAGATATTCATCGAGTGGGAGTGTTGAAAATAGCGATTCATATCTGTATCATTTAATATGAGTTTAAGAGTGTACGAAGTGAGTCTGGTTTTTAGCGGTCCTCGCTAGGCTTTCTGTAATCTAAACTATGCGGATATGATTCATACGTTCTGACTGTGGGTATGTGTTGCGTGAATCAGACCACCATGAAAAACGGGCAGTCGGCTACAGATTATCGATGTGAGAGCATGATCCGATGTCGCGTTTAAGTGTTCATGTATAAGAAGGCTCATTTTAATTTGAATAAACTTGATTTTATTTTACCGTAACTTTTCACATTATTCTCTTGTATTTCAACCTGTTATTACAATAATGTTCCTTCGGGAAAATGAAATTAAGGACAATTGAGAATTCGGTTACAAAGAAATTATGGCACATGGTAAATCAGGCAAATGCAGATATGACAAATGACAATTCGGATAAATAAAAATTATGGCAAATGGCTGTTCAAACAAATAAATATTAGGAGAGACGAAAATTAGGAAAAATAAAAATGATCACAAATGGCTATTAGGACAAATGAAAATTAGGTCAAATGAATATTACGATAAATGTCAATTCGGATAAATGAAAATTATAACAAACGAAAACTAGGATAAATAAAAATTATGAAAAATGGTTATTTGGATACATAAAAATTATGAAAAATGGTGATTCGGATAATTTAAAATTATGACAAATGGCTATTCGGACGAACGAAAATTAGGACAAATGGCTAATCGAGTAAATGAAAATTAGGAGAAACGAAAATTAGGACAAATAAAAATTACGAAAAATCATAATTTTGATAAATAAAAATTATAGCATATGGCGATTCGGATAAATCAAAATAATGACAAATGATTATTCGGTAACAAATTTCGGTCAAATGAAAATCATCACAAGTGAATTTTGAGGTATATTAATACGCTTCACTGATAAGTCACTGAAATTTTACATGGCATATGGTAAATTGGAATGGTGGTGAATGAAAGAAATATATTCTTGCTCTTCAAGACTAAATGCCACGCAATACGTCTAAGCTTACATGTATACACATAGCTATGTTCACACAACACACATTATAATTCAGTTTATAGATTAGACGCATACTTAAGAAACTACGCTATGCGGAAATATGAACGTAACACAATAACACTTATGCATAAGAATCGCACGCACCAGATATTCAACGCGAAGAGTAGAGTTTCGAACAGTCCTTATATACTAAACCAGTCTACATCTCACAGCTTTGGGATTGGATATTTTGCTTTATAAATTGAGAAAGAAAAATGGTAAACTATTGGTACGGTGCAAAATTCATAGTTTTACCAAACGACCATTTTAATTTAAGTTTTATTAAGAAATATCTATAGGATTTGTTTTTCTTTTTATATTCCTCTTCCTTTTTCGCTTCACAGCTCGGCTAACAGTGCTGAGTCAAAAATTATTGGTGTCCCAAACTAAATTAAATTTTCTTATTCACTAAGTATATTATTGTTCGAAAATTGTTCACAAAATTGTAGGATCACTTAACAATTTTTAAATTGTGAATGTTGGTTTTTGACATTATTCTAGTTAAAACTATTTGCATTAAAAATTCTACATATATAAGGATACCTTTTTATTGGAATTTTATATCCGTAATTCAACAATTGATTCCTTAATAATTACAATGCATGTCCATTTCGTTTTTTGCTTCAATTTTTTTTATATGCCTATTTATTTTTCGCAAAAAAAAATGTTACTCATTTTTCTTGTTCAAATTAAATAAAGTTCTTCTGCTTAATTTTTTGTACAGAGAATTAATTGGAAATAAAGAAAAATTAGGCAAGTAAATTGAAGTAAATGAAGTAGAAAGGAGTTGTGTAATTGTTCAGAAATTACTGTTTCAATTTCGAATGAAAATGTACCCTAAGTTTTTAAAATGAAAATGGGGGGATTCTGTTGGAATGACAGAGAGCGGACGCGTCTAAGTTCGTGCGAACATTTTTACGGTTAAAAAAAAATTTTACTACGGTAACAAAGAATAATAATATTCGAACAGAAAACATCAGAATTTCGTATAAGTCCGTGATAAAAGTCCTAGTTAGCTAATTAAATGACCAAGTTTTCGTCCTTACAGAGTCAAAAGTCGTCTTTAATTATTATCGTTCTTTGTGTGTGACCTCCGATAAGAAGACTTGAGGTCCCAGGGTCAAGAAATGGACAGTTTTTCGTCCCTGTCGCGTCAAAGGTCGTGTTAAATGCCCTTTGGGAGAATCACGGCAGAAACTGCGGGACTCTTTGGTACCATGTTGATGTATCATGCCTATGATTCTGTCCCTCTGCAATTTTGTAGTTTACGACCATCGGTTAAAAGTGTTTATGACCCAGGATCAAAAAATGATCAAGTTTTCGTCCTTAGAGCGATAAAAGGCGCCTTTCATTACTTTTCGTTGTATATGACCCCTGATAAGAAAACTTGATGCCCCAGGGTCAAAAAATTGCAGCAGAAACTGCGGAACTGTTTGGCGCCACGCTGATGTGTCATTCCCAGTACTCTGACCTTCTGCCATTTTGTAATTTATGACCCCTGGTAAAAAGTGTTAATGACCCAGAGTATAAAAATGGCCAAGTTTTCGTCCTTACAGAGTCAAAAGTCGCCTTTAATTACCTTTCGTTGTATACGACCTCCGATAAGAAGACTTGATCCCTCAGGTTCAAAACATGGTGAAGTTTTCGCCCTTACAGCTAAAAAGTTGTGTTAAATGCCCTTTGAGAGAATAACTGCAGAAACTGCGGGACTCTTTGGCGCCATGCTGGTGTATTATGTAAAGGAATCTGGTTCTCTGTAGATCTTACATGAGTTTAGTAGAGGGATACCAAACATTATGTTCATGTCATGCATATCCCATGAACCATAGTACGCTTGCCACGTGTGCGAATGAGCCAATAGTTCGTGCACCTGATTTGCACGTGCAATAATACCCCTGGATTGGATCGTCATTGCAGTCTGGTTCGTCTTCTTCAGTTCGTAGGTAAGTAATCCAAAGTTGGTGCCTAGCTGCATTTGTGTATTGTGAATAAACTCTAACTTTGATCATACCAGGCTCTGGTATAATGTCACGATGTATCATGTTTAGGATTCTGTCCCTCTGCCGTTTTGTAGTTCATGACCCCTGGTAAAAAGTGTTTATGACCCAGGGTCAAAAAATGACCTAGTTTTCGTCCTTACAGAGTCAAAAGTCGCCTTTAATTAACTTTCGTTGGATATGACCGCCGATAAGAAGACTTGATGTCCCAGGGTAAAAAATGGATAGTTTTTCGTCCCTATCGCACGTCGTATTAAATGCTCTTTGGGAGAATCACTGCAAAAACCGCGTGAATCTTTGGTGCCATGCTGATGTATCATGCCGAGGATTCTGTCCCTCTGTCATTTTGTAGTTTATGACCCCCTATAAAAAGTGTTTACTACCCAGGATCGAAAAATGGCCAAGTTTTCGTACTTACAGTTGTCAGATAAGTAATCCGCATCTATCCATCTATCACTTATTTTCATATAAGAAATATTATTGAATATGGAATTCTTTTTAAAACATTTATCTAATAAAACAATTGATAGAAATTTGAAGAAACCTGAGCAAGTTATAGTCCTACTTCACTTTGTTACAGACGCGAAGACGTGAAGTTAGTGCCAGAAGTGAAATCTTTTCGACGTTCGCTTTTTTAACGCACTTCTTTTGTTCTCTATAGATGATTGCCATTATCATTTAGTCCTTCTTGACATTCAGTCGTTACTTCCTTTTCGATTCCGAAATATATAATACGAAAGGTAAGGTTATCGCCGGATCTAGTCTGAGTTCTTTTTCATTATTTTGACTTTCATAGAAGGTTTTAGATCCATTTTATTTATTCTGCCTTTTGTTCCTCGTTTTAAGTTTACTCCAGATTTATTTTGTCGTTGGATTTTTCAATCATGATTTAATTAAGAATTTCGTTTCTTGTTGTAAAGTTTATGCCAGATTTATTCTGCATTTCTTTTTTTTCCATCATGATTTAATCAATGGAATATTATACTTTTGGTTTGTATTAGCACTAAGTAAAATACCTTCAATATTTCATTTCCTTTCACTTCTTGGATTCACTACATTGATTCAGCCATTTGTTTATTGCTCAGGATTTTTATTACTAGTCAGTCAATCTAAATGATGTAATAATTTTTTGATAGCTGAATCATCTATGTTTATATAGATTTCAAAATCTCGATATGGCTTTCATGAATCGTTTGCCATGTTTTATTTGTAATAGGCAATTTCGTCCAGGCTTCTTGTCCCGAATCAATGGAGACGAAGATGCCGCTATGCGTGAAATTGCTATTAAAAAACGTGATAAGATGGATAGGCCACCACTCAGAGTTTCTGTGGAATGTAGAGTTAATGTTTTTGTATTCTAAAACATCTACGTTCCTGAAAACGGTCGATCTTGTGCGCATCATTTGGATGATAGAGGCTTATTCCTCCTACCTTTAATGGCCGGTTTTCTCAGAGACTTTAAAGTCGGCATCTATCAGGTCAACTTAGCTCCTTTATACCCTCAGGACAAGTTACAAAGAGAGGAAGAAGAAGAATTGAAGTTGAATGTCATGAATCAGCAACATCGTGACATCATACCAGAGCCTGGTATAATCAGAGTTAGAGTTTATTCACGATTCACAAATGCAGCTAGGCATCAACTTTGGATTGCTTATCTACGAACTAACGAAGACGAACCAGACTGCAATGACGATCCAATCCAGGGGTATTGTTGCACGTGCAAATCAGGTGCACGAACTCTTGGCTCATGCGCACACGTGTCAAGCGTATTATAGTTCATGGGATATGCACGACATAAAAATAATGTTTGGTATCCCTCTACTCATCTTCTTCACACTGTATAAGACGCTGCTCATAGGCCACAACAACAAAATCCAAACGCCTTACAATAAATCAATAGAAAATCTGACTAAACTCATGTAAGAGCTTCAGAGATCCAGATTACTTTACATACAGGGCATTTAACACTACCTTTTAGCGGTAAGGACGAAAACTACACCATTTTCTGTCCCTGAGGGATCAACTCTTCTTTATCGGGGGTCATATACTACGAAAAGGAATTAAATGCGACTTTTGACGCTGGAAGGACGAAAACCTGATCCCTTTAGGACCCTGGCAGAGGAACAGAATAAGGACGAAATAAGGACGAAAACTTTACCATTTTTTGACATTGGGGCATCAAGTCTTCTTATCGGGGGTCATATACGAGCACAAGTAAAGGTAATTAAAAACGACTTTTGTCGCTCTAAGTACGAAAACTTGGTCATTTTTTATCCTGGGTCATAAACACTTTTTGCCGGTGGTCATAAACTACAAAATGGCAGAAGCACAGAATCCTAGACATGATATATCAATATGGCACCGAAGAGTCCCTCAGTTTCTGCGGTAATTCTCCTAAAGTGCATTTAACACGACCTTTGACGCGACAGGGACGAAAAACTGTCCATTTCTTGACCCTGGGACATCAAGTCTTCTTATCGGAGGTCACTTACTACGAACGATAATGAAAGGCGACTTTTGACTCTGTAAGGACGAAAACTTGGGCATTTTTTACCCTTCGTCATAAATACTTTTTACCAGGAGTCATAAATTACAAAATGGCAGAGGGACAGAATCCTAGGCATGATACGTCAGCATGGCACCAAAGAGTCCCGCGGTTTCCATGGTGATTCTCTCAAAGGGCATTTAACACGACCTTTTACGCGGTAAGGAAGAAAACTTCGCCATTTTTCGACCCTGGGGCATCAAATATTTTCATCGGGTATCACAAATTACAAAATGGCAGAAGGTCAGAGTTCTGGGCATGACACATCAGCGTGGCGCCAAACAGTTCCGCAGTTTCTGTGGCGATTCTCCCAAACGGCATTTATTACTACCTTTTACGCGATAGGGACGAAAAACTGTCCATTTTTTGACTTTTGGTCATACACACTTTTTATCAGGGGGCCGTAAACTACAAAATATCACAATTTCAGAAAAATCCGCCGAGACCTTTTTTCCATGTAATTGGTGCGGGGTCCTTGGACCAACTCTCAAGAAAATGAATCATGATAATACTCTTGCTACTGAATTAATCAAAAGCAAGTTAGACGAACTTAAAACAAAGAACACAAAACATGGAACTGAATGAAATGCTAATAGAGAAGATCTAATAGAGAAAGACGCGAGATGAACACCAATGCGAAACCATATTGAATCCAGATTTTCAAAATTAGAAGGTCTGCTAAATACGCCTTTGTGTCTAAGGAATAGAGTCATTGGAGGAGAAACTGTGTAAGGATAGGGCAATAGATAATGATGTTCCCCTAGTATTTAAAATGGAGAAGGAACATACCTCATACATTCAAAGGTTGGACACTCTTACGGAACGTCTCGAAAAGGAACAAAAAATGCAATCTAATTATTAGAGGATTAAAAGTAACGGATGCTGACGTCACGCTGCAGGTTTAGACCTTTCTGAACGCCAAATTTGGCGTCTCTAATGCAGTTGACAAATCATGGAAGATCGGAAGGAGCGACGACATGCTGAGAGTCAAATTAAATTCATTTGGCACAAAGATAGACATAATGAAACGAGAAACTCAACAACTGCAAAACAGAAAAATTTATGTCGAAGATGATCTTACACAAAAGGAGAGAGAAATAGAAAAAAAGCTACCAGATACAGCCAGATCCGAACGTTCAAAAGGCACAAATGTCAGAATTGGCTATAGGAAACTGAATTTTCATGGAGCCTAGCTGTATTGGAGCGACGGAAACTTGGTGTCAAAGGCTAAACTTGATGTTGAGGCAGGAACACCTACTAGATGGAATGCAACCCGAAAAACACGTAACCAGCGCAGATTGGTCTGTGGTCTTTTGGAATGTGCACGGCTACAAAAACTTTGACCTTCAAGGATCATTGGATACGTCGGAACTGGATGCAGATATTATTTGCCTATCGGAAACTTGGCTGAGTCATCAACCTAAGAAACTACCTCTACGTTAGAGAGACTACAACGTCGTCTGGAGTAAAGCAATAAAAGAAAAAAGTGAGGGAAGAGCGAGTGGAGGCCTAGCTGTTTTATTGAAAAAAGGTAAAGTGAAGTCTGAAATTTTTATTCATACTAAATGGTGGATCTTTTTGAAAACTGAAATATGTAGACAAACCACAATATTAGTATTAATTTATTTAAAGCCCGATTTAGACACAGATGTTTACATAGATATGTTACAGGCTGATATATTTGAATTACAGATCGGAAAATGGTCTGCCAGTCAAAATATTTCAAAACACAAGACTCTTCTCCAGGAAATCTTTAGATTTTAATGTCAATGATCGAGGAACTAAAGTACTTGAGCTTATGGAAAGTAACGGCCTTATACTATATAATGGTAGAACTTGTGGAGACTGTCCAGCTCAGATTACATACGCAGGTTCAAATGTATGATCAAAAACTAAACCCTACAATGGCTGTAGTGTAATTGACCATGTATGATGCAATATAACCGGTCTGGACTACATTATCGATTTATCTGTTCTACCTTCGATATCTCTGTCAGAACATTTTCTGATCAGGTTAGCTGTAAAAGGTACTGTAGAAAATAATGGCATTTGTAAAAGCGAAAAAAGAAATTAATATGCTGTCTAACGTCGGAATCCAGACTGCGCAGAACCATTCAAAGAAAAAATGTCTCATGAAAAATAGCATTTGACTTTAAAAATAGTTCTGTCCACGCTCAGTTTGATAATCTTTCTAGCGCCATAAATGATATGGCCTGCGAATCTAAAATGACAAAACTCGTGCGTTCAGGTGTTACCAGATTTCCTTCAAAGCCTTAGTTCGACGAAGATGGTTTCTGTGCAAAAAAGGAACTACAGGCTTTTCTAAAAAAAATGCAAACTCGCTAACTTTGATGATACAAGTAAGGCAGCATACAAAAAAGCAAAAAATTTATATTGGAGCCTCTTGAAAAGGAATGCTAAATTATTTGATAGTGAGAATGTCAATAAACTTGCAGAAATAAAAAACTCACAACAATTTTTGAGTATGATTAACAAATTTAGGAAGAAAGTTTTTCAAAAATCTCCTATTATAATTGCCCAATGGCAAAATTACCTGCAAAGTAACTATCCACTGCCTATTGATATTGACTCCCTTTTTTTCGGTGTAACGCGCCCATAGTTGAATTGTGAGATTGATTGGCTAGAACTATCCACGTGCATCAATAATTGTAAATCTGACAAGACACCTGGTGAAGACCAAATCCCGAATGAATTTATTAAAGCTTTATGTTCAGGTTATGTTTAACCTGAACTTTATTAATTTTGTAAACTAATTCTATAAACAAATTCCCATTGTGGATGTGTAAAACAGAAAAAATTCGCTTTTTCTCTTAATTTGCCTTACTTTATATGGTCAGTATTGTTTCACGATATTAATTTGATAATAAACGAATTTTATGAACATGTGCTCAGTGTGAACGTTTGACAGCAGAAAAAATTTGTGGCGTATAGTACCAATTGTACAGCTTACAACGTACAGTTCTGCAGTTTGGATAGCGTAAGATTCATATCTTTCAGCATTGATTTTGCGGCCACAAGAAAGAACTTGCAAAACAATGCTTATTCTTTTGATTAACCAAACATTAATGCCTGTAATCTTCGATGTTAGTTCAGGATCGCGAAAAAATCGTCTACTTGTGTTTCCATCGTTGGAAGTTCCTCCACCATGCATAGGAACATCTATTATTAAACCCATTTCCTTCTGAAAATTTTCCTGGATTCTTTTCTTCGCATCTTTCATGAAGGTTTTTTGTTCTTTTGTTTTTGCTTGCCAATTGTGAAAATCTACGCGATAAGCTATACTTAGAATAAGACTCATGCAACGTATCTTAGCATGGAGGAGTAAAAGACCAAACCCATAATCATGTTCGATGACAGGTTTCTACATGACTCTTCCTACATCGTCCATTTCTGAAGGATTTGCTTTGCACAAATGGCAAGTTGGTGTACTTGGTGTTTTGGTAAGATTCTGGGCTACTTTTTCATCCAACATAGTTAAAAGCATTTTATGATTCACCTGACACCTAAACTTGCCAAATGAAATTTTCCTTGGCAACAGACTATTTATTTCGTCTCTTATTTGATCCATCTCAAACGTGGTTAGTTTTGGTGTTTCTTTAGTGTATTGAAACGATATTGGCACGCACAGTTTTGTAGATCCAAGGTGAGGATTCTTCTAAATTTCCTTAGATTCTGCCTCTAGTCCAATGGGTACCATTGAAACTATAAAATTGCTTTCATCGGATTGCATACAATCTGGAAGCTTTTGCTACTACGCACTTTGTTCTGATGCCCCATCACAACCATACTCGAAGAAAAGTGTCATTGATTTGACATTTTTCTCCATTATGTACGTTTTAATACTAGGAATCTCTAGTAAACGTCCACCCTATGATCTAGTATTTTTTCTAATTTAATGGTGACACTTTCATAAGAAATAGTGATTGCTGAGGCAGGAGGATTACATCTTTTTTTCGCTTCTGAGAGCTCCTGATTCGGGACATAAATGTGGGCATTGCAAGCGAATAATCTCATATTTTTGTTTGGATAGTTTATCGTCTTCATTTAGTGCAAGAGCTTCGTCATCAGTAAATCTAATTATACTTGGTTCAGTTGCATTTTCTTCTACATCATCTAAAAGTCAACCTATTTTATTTGCCAATTCTATTTTTCCAACAGCTCTTAGATTACTCAGAAATACATTTTGAATTTGAAGCTCAGAAAAAGTTTCCGTAAGTGCTGGAACTTTCATTCTTTTTGAAGACTCAGAGGTGTCTTCAAACTCTTTTCGAGATCGTCTACCAACCTTTGATATAATTAAGGTGACTGTGAATACGGTAAACAGCCATTTACTGTGTCTACTTTCAAAAGTGTCTTTCCTGTGAAAGCAAGTCCTCCAATTTTTTCTCAAAGTAGGAATGAAATAACGCAATATTTATTCTTGAACTATTTTCATTTCTTCATCTTCAATCGTATAATTTTCTGGGATATAATTTAATTAATTATCAAATACATTGTATTACATTTTAGACCACTTAAGGAGCCCTAATAAACTAATAAATCAAAATGCATGTTACATTAAATGCACTAAAGATCATACACATGCATATAAACATACATGCGCATAAATATGTATAACCTCACTTACATCTAATAACCATGAAATTCAAAATAACAAAAAGTACTAACAAATTCAATTTTCACAAGAAACTTCACTAAAAGTTATACGTATATCTAATAAAACAATCAGAAGAAAAAAAGCAGCAAAAAATTACTTTTGAAAATGCCAGAGCAAAAATTTTAAGAGCGAAGGAAATTAATTTACACAAAAGGAACAATTGCTTCAAGCAAATATCTTTTATTTCAGAGGTATGAGTGTCTTGATTAGAAATAAAGCCTGAAAGTATGAGTATGCAATGATTCAATTACAAATAGGCGGATTTTTTATTATAACATCAAAGCATATAAGAGAACAGCACGTTTCTGCTCGAGTATTCTACACAAAATGTTGGAACAACCAGCTGATCCCAACTTTACAAGACATTGCGCATGCGTATAATAGATGCTCCATCTGTTGGCAAATGTTATATTTAAAAAGCGGATGCCTTGAAGTTAGCTATAGGGAATGCGTGCGAAACAAAAGACAAGGCAAAAGAGGAGCCGGCTCCTCATGTTTTCCTTTGTTTTGCATGTTTTAAAGAGACACACGATTTCTAGTTCCACAACTATTTCTTCTTATAATCTGTTTATAAAATTGGGTAAGAATATCGAATGGCAAATTTTCATTAGTAAAAATCACTTTTAACGACTACATTCGGCATTTGTTTATAAAATTAACAAAAAAATATCGGATAACAAAATTTCATGAATGAACATCATTGGCGACATAATTTCAAAAAATTAAGAAAAAAAGCTATTTTTCTCTGCCTTTTAACGTCAGCACTAGGCATTTGTTTATAGAATTTCTTAGAAAATTATTTAAAAATATGGGATAAAAAATTTTGATCACTAAACATCACTGATGTAATCATTTAATGAAAATCGAGAGAGAAAATGATTTCTTTCTGCCTTCAAATGTCCATACTGGGCATTTGTTTATATAATTTGTTTATAAAACTAATAAAAAAAATATCGAATTACAAATTTTCATAATTAAACATCACTGAAGACATAATTTTAACAAAATTAAGAGAAAAGACTATTTCTTTCTGCCTTTAAATGTCCACACTGGGCATTTGTTTATATAATTTGTTTATAAAGTTAATAGAAAATATCGGATGACAAATTATTATGATCGAGTATCATTTTGTCAATAAAAGTGTTGAGGATGTGTGAAACACGGGAAAAGAATAATAAATAAGCGGTTCTATTTCACATAAACAATCTGACTTTATTGATACAACGAGACGAGTAGATATTTCCGTAAGAACCAAAAATGGCTTCTAATAAAGGACTGACGACGTCTTTTGCCTCACTATGCACTAGGCCCCTTTCAGGGTTACTATCTCTGCTAGCATGCCAGTACGCACTAATGAACTATATTTAGGGGTTGTTCCAACGCTTCCCCTCAAACGTGGGTGCGCAGCATCCCAGCAACTCGTTCGCACTACGGACCTACGCCCAACTCCCTCACGTGCTTCAAATGTTTGGGCCCTGCCAAGCCCTTTGTGAGCACATCTGCTATCATTTCTCCTGTCGGCATGTAGTCTACCTTGATGCTCGCACTTTTCAGCGCTCCTCTAATGAAGTGGTGACAGATGTCGATTTGCTTCGTTCGGGAGTGAAACACATTATTTTGAGCCAGCTTCTGCGCTGCCTGATTCTTTGGCTGCTTCCGTTAAAGCCATATATTCAGACTTTGTGCTAGATAATACCACAGTCCACTGCTTCTTTGTTTCCCAGCTGATCGCTGCTTCTCCGAGAATGAATATGTATCCAGTGAATGAAGTCTGTCACTCGTCCAACTGGCCCAATCCGCATCAGTGTAGCCTTCCAAACCGATTCTCGTCTTCTTAAATGTGATTCCATGATTTGTAGTTCCTTTCAAATAACGCAGCACCCTCTTAGCTGCTATCCAGTTCTTCTTTTTGTAGCACGTGTTGTATTGGCCTAACGAGTTGACGGCAAACGTGATGTCGGGATGAGTTCCCACTGCCAAATACATCAAGAAGCCAATCAATTCCTGAAATGGATACTCCTTCAATTCTTCCTTCGAGCAAGATTCTAGTTTTGTCAATTGCGTACTAGAATCCACGGGAGTACTAACTGATTTTGCGTTCTCCATTCTAAAACGTCTCAAAATTTCCTCAGTGTACTGCTTCTGCGAGATTCGAATTTTCCCATTGTCCACTGCGAATTCCATTCCTACTCACTGATGAACCTCCCCTTAGATCTTTTAATTCAAACTGAATTTGAAGTTTCTTCTTCAGTTCGGATATACACGATAGGTTCTGCGATGCTAACAACATATCATCGACGTAGACTGCCAGCAACATAGTATCAGTACCGCGCTTGGCAATGTAGACACAAGGGTCAGAATCAAGAATTTTCAGTCCGAATTTCTGAAGTTCCTTATCTAATCGCTTATTCCACTGCCTTCCTGCTTGATGTAAACCGTATAAGGGCCGTTTTAAAAGACATACCCTATTACCTTTCTTGACATCGGATAGCATTTTGGTGATTTTTCTTGCAAATTTCTGATCAGCTTTCTCTTCTCAGCTATCCCCAGTAATGTTTCCTCAAAGATGTCTGGCAATTCCATGAAAATCTCCTCTTCTAGTTTTCCGTTTAATTAGGCAGTTGCAATGTCCAGTTGATGGATTTTGAGATCATTCGCCACTGCAAGTGCCGCGAGAGTCCTGATTGAGCTCTGCCTAGCTACATGAGCAAACGTTTCATGGTAGTCGATGCCTGGTCGCTGAGTAAATCCTGTAGCTACGAGACGCGCTTTTCGCCTCTCTAGCTATCCGTCCGGTCCGAACTTGTTTCGTAATACGACTCTGTAAGTGATAACACTTCGGTTTCTCGGACGATCGACCAGTTCCTACGTGTCGTTCTTGATGATCGCTTAGAGCTCGTCTTCAGTGGCCGCTTTCCATTCTCCCATGTTGCTGCTCGACTTCTTCTCCGCTTGCGCGTACATTTTTCTCGGCTTACCTCTCGCTCCTGTTTTCGCGATTCGAGGTCTACCTCTTCCTTTTGACCATCTTCTTTTTTTTTCTTTTTTACCCCTGAGGATTTTCTTCCCCTTGAGCTTCATCTAACTCCTTGTCATCTTTACTTTCCGATGACTCCCCTCCATCTTCCAGAGGGAGTGGTTGAATTATTTTCTGATGTAATTTAAGTTCTATGAACCTTTTCTGAACATCATCCGTGACGAATTCCTCAAATTCTCGATTTTCTTCAAATTCGTCAAGGAATTTTACATCCCGCGATGCAACCACTTTCCGTTCGGCGGGTATCCAAACTCTGTATGCCTTTGACTGTTCTGAATACCCAACAAAAGTGCATGGTTTCGACCATGCCTGGAATTTACCTTTTCCTGAAGATGTGTCGAGAGTTAATCCTTTGCATCCGAATGTTCTAAAATAAGCAACATTCGGTTTTCTTACGAATAATACATCATGCGCGGTTTTCCCATCCAAGCTTCGATTTCAGCATCATACACCGCGCCATTTCCGCTAATGTCCGATTTTACCTTTCAGCTACACCGTTTTGTTCAGGTGTATGTCTAGCAGTGAACCTGCGCTTGATTCCGTACTGGGTGAGAAAATCATAAAATTCCGCATTACAATATTCGGTTCCGTTATCCGATTGCACGTTTTTGACAAGCTTCCTGAACTACTTTTCCATGAGTGCCTTATATTCTTTAAAGGTTTCGAATACGTCGCTTTTCCTTTTTAAGAAACGTATTTCGCACCACCTCGTGTGATCGTCAACGAATACCACGAAATTTCTCCCTTCTCCCAGCGGTTTTACGCGAATGGGTCCGCAAACATCTGTGTGTATGATTTCCAGTGCTTCGGTGCTTCGTTCCGATTTCTTAGGGAAGGGGGTACGCGTCACTTTTCCCACAAGAAAAACTTCACAAGGTGGCAAGTTCTTAATCCCCTCTACTTTTATCCCCACTACCGTACCTTCCGTTGCGATTCTCTTCAAGTCCTTTTCGTTCAGGTGACCTATTCATTGATGCCAAACTTGTAATTTGGACTTTTCACAGTTCGCAGTAACCGTCGCGGCCGATTCTGGGTTTTCCCTGGTATAATATAAGTCATTTACCCTATTCGTGACCCACATCGTATCGCCCTCATCATTCAACACGCGCGCGTTTTTCCGAGCAAAGAGTACGTCATAACCGCTATCCGTGATTTTGCTTGCCGACAACAAATTCGTTCTCAAATCCGGAACGTGCAGTGCGTTTTCAAGAACTAAAACTTTTTCGCCGTGATCGTCCGACACGTCAATTTTTACGGTTCCTTTCGCTTTAATTGTTGTCGAAGCGCAATTCACGAGATTGGACGAGCGATTTTCTAAAACGGAGATTTTCTCGAACTTATTTTCGTCTTTGCACATGTGAGAAGTGCACCCACTGTCCAGACACCACTTCGATTTTAGTTCGCATACGGTTATCCCCACTTTCAGCACGTACCCATTTGTCGGTTCATCAGTGGTTACAAGATGACAGACCTCTTCCGCCTTTGCTGCCTTTTCCGTGTCGTTTTCTCGCTTTTCTTTCCACTCGCTCACCTTGTGACCTACCTTCTTGCATCAATGACACTTATATTTAAATGGTTCCTGTGACTCAGCGTGCCCACCATCCCCTTTACCCGTTCCTTGCCCTTTGGGACCTCCAAGCTTCCTTCGAGTATGGCCTTTGTTTGCCCCACCACTCACTATCAATGCGTTTTCGTTACTTTCCCGCAGGGACTCGGTCCGAAACTAAAATGAGTTAAAAATGGGGTCTTATACCTACTCATCTTACTTGCAGGACCTGATC
>JBAGKK010016701.1:397-11705 GCA_037177015.1 Euceroptres primus
GTAAAATTTCTGTGACCTTCGTAATTTAAAAACTCCGGAAATTTACGAACATTTCTAACAATGTTAATATTGAAAAAGACCATTGTATATTTTGACTACATCTTTTCATGAGGTCTTTACTTTTGGTTTTACCGTAATAAAATACGGTACTAAAAATACCGTAATTGAAATTTAAGAAAAAATTCATGAAAATTCAGTTATATTTTGGTCATTTTCACATACGGTGTTTAAAAAGTGTTTTTTACGTAAAATTTCTGTGACCTTCGTAATTTAAAAACTCCGGAAATTTACGAACATTTCTAACAATGTTAATATTGAAAAAAACCATTGTATATTTTGACTACATCTTTTCATGAGGTCTTTATAGAAACTAATCTTCCTGAACGAAACTTGTAATAATGTATATTATGAGATGTGTTGCCAAGAATAATTATTTACTCATTCATATTGTCACTACGAATGCTTCCAACAATCCAAGCATTGTTTAAACAGGTGAATCATGTTTTTTCCTATGTCTCGTTAACTTCCTTGTGAGAAAATAACTGATTTGTGTTTATAACGGAAGTAAAGTTCATGGCCATTTTGCAGCAAAAAAACTAAATTTTATTACAATAAGTAATCGATTTAATCATTTCGTTTATTTTAATATGAATTTTTAACTGTTATTGCGAATTTAATTTCATCTCAATAATTAAATATAGCTCTGTAATAAAATTATATATTACCATGAACATAAGATGCAAATTGTTTTAAGGAAACAGATTTTTTCGAAATATCTCGTGTTCGATTCATGTAAATTTGACGATTTGACGTCACAAGGTGGTATAGTAAAACCTCCGTGTGACGTCAATTTGTCTGCAGCCTTGATGCGTAAGCTTACGTGAGCAGGTTGAAACATCCATACAAGGATTACATAATGCTTAACATAGGTTGACCCTGTGAATACAATATTTTATTTTTGGTTATTCTCCGTAAATAATATCGCACGAAGGAACTGCACAGTTTTATAAGTTTCCCAAAGAAGGAAAAAGTTTTAGAAATTTTTCAGAATCACTTCTAATCATTAATTTCTCCATTAAGGTAAATGTCCCAGTAATCGTACCGATCCCAGTAATCATGCGATTGGCACATAACCTACAGAAATAATTATAAACGATCTTTAAAAAAGTATTTTGTAACAAAAAATAACGAGCTTTAGCATTATTTATTATCAAAATCAATAACAATCAAGTATAAATGCTTAAAAAATAAGATTGACGGCGAAACGATTACTGGGACATTTACCTTATATATATAATAAAAAAATTCATTCATCATGCTTGAGGATGGTTCCAAAATGATTTTGTCATTCTTAAAAAGATAATTAAACATTGTTTTATAAAATACCGATGGGTCGACCACTCCGATATTCCTCGTACACTCACGAAATATTCCCATGTATTCCGCCAATATTTCTATATATTCCCAGATATTTGTTATATTCTTGATATTCTGTATATTCCTAAATATTCTGAAATATTCCAACATATTCTCAAATATTCTGAAATATTCCCAGCAAATATTCTGATATATTTTAAGGTATTTCTCAAGTATTCTCGATATTCTTCTTATACTCACGAAATATTCCCACATATATTTCGTCAATATTTTTATATATCTACTCACTGATATTCTATATATTTCATATATTCCTATATATTCTGAAATATTCCAAAATATTCTGACATATTTTAAGGTAGTTCTTGCCGCAGACAGATTTGTTTTAAGTTTTCCACGACTTGCATTAAAATATGTTCCGAAATATTCCCACATATTCCCTCATATTTTCACGTATTTTCTCATGTTTCCATATATTCCAAGTATTCCTTGTATATATATTCAAAAATATTCCGATATGCTAGATCATATTCATCATTCTGATATGTTCTCAAATAATCTGCAGTATTCTTTGGGAATATATTCCTCGTACACGCAAATTTAGATTGGTTCACTACTCGTAAAACACCAAATTGTTCGAATAAATCTATTACATGGAAAATCATATTATTTTATTATTTATTACAAAAATCGTTACAAATTAGTAGAGACATCGCTAAAGGGTCATATCACTCTAAATTTGAAAAAAGAGTAACAGTTTTTTATTAGAACAGGATAAAAAAAGTGTGTATGCTATATGTAGAAATCTCCATGAATTTATCTAAAGTTACTTAAATTTTATTTCAATTTTTTTCAAAACATGTATCTCCCCCTACATAACGTATCCAATTATTATTATTTACGAAAGCGTAAGGTTCGAAGTATTTTGCTTATGAAAATTTATTTTCTGGCAAGAAAATTCAATGGCTGCAGATCATCAAAAATGATGTGTTCAAAGCACTTAGATCGTGTCTTTGCAAATGACGAGAGGGTTAATTTAGTATGATTATATTAGTCTGATATCGGCGAATCTAGGACGCGCAGAACTAAAATATGTCACCTGTCGTCGTTTAAGTCTAAATGGAAGGTAAGGACGTTCTATACGGATGTCTGCCAAAATTTCTCTTCAATGACCAATGATCCATTTGGAAGATTGATAGATTCCAAAAACCGGTCTTCATTTATGTGGGACAATCCAACGAAGTGGTTTACTTTGTAAAAAGAAACTCCGATTTACAAATAAAATATATTTTCCAGTTATAAATATAATTGAATGAGAATATTAACCAAGTGCTACTATAATTTTTGTTTTATATCAAATGGGATTATCAAATAATTGATATTCCCGTTTTAAATTTAGTTTTAAATTTCATTTAAACACAATTTTAAACCAAAATTAAAAAAGAGTCCTTAAAAAGTAAAAGAATCGCCCTCAAAAAAATGAATGGTTTAGCCAACCATTTAATTTTTCGACTGTTAATATGGAAAACTAGACTTCTAGTGAAAACGGAGAAAGCCGTTTATTACCTCCCTCACAATTCTGTACTTTTAACCGGCCAAAAACATGGGGTATTTTGAGAAAAGTTCCAGCTTGTGCTTTGATATTTACCATTTGCTCGTATGACGCACAAGCTTTCGATTACTCATCGAGCTTTTACCATTGTTTAACAAAGAAGGCACGCGCCGCAATTTGAATTTTACAAAATTTATGCTGGTTCACGTCCCATATCTTGATTTTAGTTTCTAACCTATCAAAATGACTAATTGTAATGACGTTCACTCAGAATTTCTGTATAAAATCAGTATTTTATTCAAAATCAAGCCATTTGTTATAATGACATAGAAAAAAATCACTTTATTCAAAATCAAGCCATTTGTCATAGTGACATAGAAAAAAATCACTTTATTCAAAATCAAGCCATTTGTCATAGTGACATAGAAAAAAGTCACTTTATTCAAAATCAAGCCATTTGTCATAGTAACACAGAAAAAAAATCACTTTATTCAAAATCAAGAAATTTGTCATAGTGACATAGAAAAAAAATCACTTTATTCAAAATCAAGCCATTTGTCATAGTAACACAGAAAAAAAATTGTCACTGCATAAATTGAAGTGCAATAAATTATAAATCGAACGACTCTAAATTTACGATATTGTGAAACTGAATCTTTCAAGAAAATTAAGAAATTATATTTTATGATTGCAATTTAAAAAGTTTAACTTTAAATAAAAAAATAATTTGTTTTGAAATGTGTAGTTTATGAACACATTAAATTTATTTGAGGAAAACCAATAAATGTTGTAACTTTATTATTCAAAGCGTTTTTTTTTAAATTAAAATTTCTAACATAATATTTTGACTCTGGATGTGTTGTTTTTTCATATAATAAAATTGTTTTCAGTATAAACTAAAGCATTCTTTTTAGTGTCTGATAGAACTATTTTCTTATCGCTTTGATGATTGTTACGAGTATAATAAATTACTTTACGATCGTGACAGTTGGGTCTGAAAAAAGTGATCTAGATATCAGACGTCTTAAGAGGGGTTGAAGTAGTGGAGTGGTCTATTTCGGGCGAGGGTTAATATTTAACGCCGGGGGATTGCCGCGATTCGATCTAAAAATACCGAATCAATATCACGCTTGAAAAGGCATAGGTGTCTGCTCTTCTCATTGGCTCTCAAGTGCCTTATTCCTCTTTTCTCGTCAACAATTCTCCAGACTCTTATTCTATGAGGTATGAAAATCTCAGGGAAAATCAATTTTCCAGAAAAGCACTCAACCTTTATGAACTTATTCTTAATTGGATTGAAAATCAGGAAAGTTCAATGAGTTTGAACTGCAAGGGTTCATGCAGCCCATTATAAGAGTTCAATCTAAAGATATTTTTGTGGTCAGACATGACTTTTGATAAGAATATTGATAAAAAGGGACTTCCAGACAGTGCATAATAAATAATTTTCATCAATATCATGTTTTGGTCAATTGTATATGTTGACCAAAACATGATATTGATGAAAACTGATGAAATTAAGAAAATGAGACATTGTATTTTTTATGGGAATAGAACATACTTAGAATCTCGTGACTTTTCTCAAAAGAGGCCGAAAAGCAATGTCAAGACCGTCTAATTCTAGGCTTTTCAAGACCACTATTCGATATTTCGAGAATAGTCACGCACGTGTAGACTGTTTAGTTTTGAAACTGAAATGCTCATAAAGTCCGAAATGCATTTCATCCAGAAAAATATTTTTAACTGCGCTATTGTCGTTTCTAAAACGCAACAACCTTTAATAGCTTCAAATCTTTATTTAAATTCTAAATTTAGTATAGCGGTTTTTCAGACACTTTGACCGTTAGTCGATATATTCAACTTAAAATACAAAAAATAAGCGTTTTTTATGTATTTTCTTTTTCTATTTTATATTTTTTTAAATCTTCATTTTCTTTTCAATATAAAAATAAAACTCAGCATCTGTCGACCGCAGTTTATGAAATTTCACATGTATTGAACTCCATATTCAATAGCTTCAGTTTATAATAATCGAATATGATTATGCAAGAAGCATTTCAATATTATGTGTTTTGTTACTAATTTACGTCGAAACTTGAATCTGGCATTTCCATCAATAGGAGGCAAATGCGTCAGTAAATGATGAAGTAATGTTTCATAAGTTCGTTTACAGAAATCATAAATATAAAGTGCAGTAATTATATATAATTAATATGCAGTAATTATATAATTATAATTATAATATACAGTAATACAGTAATTATATAATTAAGAGTAATAGTATTACTATTATTACTATTACTATTACAGTAGTTTAGAGTAATTATATAATTATAATTATATGCAGTAATCTTCTCGGAATTATGTAAGAAATTAATAATAATTTCAAAAATAAAAAATAATTATATTATTTTATTTTACATTACTACGCAGAATGAAAAAGACTACAC
This sequence comes from Euceroptres primus, assembly GCA_037177015.1. Classification (NCBI taxonomy): domain Eukaryota; kingdom Metazoa; phylum Arthropoda; class Insecta; order Hymenoptera; family Figitidae; genus Euceroptres; species Euceroptres primus. The sequence goes on from JBAGKK010016701.1 coordinate 5,777, forward strand.
ATAAGAAATGAGATGGTAGCAAATCTCACCTTGACGTCAGAATTGTCATGGCAACCGTGAAATCTCTAACTAATATCTCTTTACTTTTTCCTCCAACTAAGAATAAAAAGGGATCTACGTTCATCCAGGAAAATTTCATATTCTTAATATTAATATTTTATTTTTCATTATTATTCTTTAAAACTAAAATAAATCATGTTTTTAAGATTAAAAAGTATGAAGAAAAATAGAGGAAAAAATTTAACTTTTTGAATGTGAACTTAATTTTCTCAAAGGTTAATCAAAAAATATTATATACATCAGAGACAATTTGTAGAATTTTTCCGAGCACCAGGAAAAATGTTACATACAGAGACAATTTGTAGAATTTTTCCAAGAACCGAAATTAAAACCTTTAGATTTTTGAAAAATTGATACTGCAAATTGTTGAAAATGCTCTAATTATTTGAATTTTGAACGGATCAAAAAATGGCGTTAACATAATTTCTAGAGCTTTTTGAGAATTGCCAAGAATATATCAGGAAATTGAAATAAAGAATAAAATATAATATAAAATAAATATAATAAAGAATAAAATATAAGTTTCTAATTTTTTCAAATTCAAAATTCAAAAATTAGATATTTAAAAAATTCAAGTTTAATAAATGTTTTAAATCTGTAAATTCTGGTTTGACAAAAGAAATGTTACAGAGATAATTTGTAGGGTTTTTCGAGAGCTACCAAGAATCAGGATAAAAAGTTTTTGATTTTTGAAAAAATGATACTGAAAATTTTTGAAAATGTTCTAACTTTTTGAATTTTGCATATATCGAAAAATTTCATTAGGATAATTTCTAAAACTTTTTTAAGAACTACCAGAAACCTATTTATTAAAATTTCAGTATTTCTTAAAAAACTGTTTTTCAATACAATTTTGAAAATGTTATAACTTTCTGAATTTTGGACAAATTGAAAAATGTTAATTTATAGAGTCTCAAAACGTGTAGATTTGATGACAACTGGGAGGGGGGCAAATTTTACATAAAACTAATACATTCGCATGTGATGAAAATGTAAAAATCTAAAGATCGAAATGTATAAATTATTTATAGTCTGAAGACTATATAGTATGAAGATTATAAATAATATTTAAGTGAATTTGAAATATTAATATTATTATTTGAATATATATATATATATATATATATATATATATATATATATCTTGTTTATTTTTCACAGTCTACAATTGTACATCAGACTTTAAAAGAAAATTGTCACTTTTAATTAAGTTCATTTTATTCGTATTTCGAGTCGATGACTTGAGAGTAAATTATGATTTATTTATCTTAATTATTTGAGAGTAATTAAGATTTATTGATTCTAATAATAAGAAGTGTATTTAAAGAAGTTAATTTAGAGAAGTTAATTTAAACGCTGAATTTTGAAAATTAATGGAGAGAGCTCTTGAATCAAAGTATAATTACTTATTAAAGACTCTTTGGGTCTAATATATCAATTTTATGCACAGCATAAAAATAGGTTTCCATAATTTTTGGTAGATTTTCTTGTGAGGATTTTGATTTTTGATAAAGATAAGAAAAGCGAAATGTTTGGTTAATGTCCTAGGTTGGAATTTTATTATTTCCCGATTAAACGCAAGTTACTGATACATAATATATTTCGTATCATATATTTTTATAAACATATTTACTTTGCATAATTTCTTCCTTCTCTATTCCTTTCTTTTATCACAGGTAAAGATCATACATTTCATTTTGCTCACACACAAAATCCAAACTCACATATCACAACATATTACAGATGAAGTAATAGAATTTTAAAATGCAAAATTCTCACTCATTAATTGAAAATTATCCGTAGGCCGAAAATTTCTTTGAATTTACAATAAAATACAATTTCCGTAAATTTCATAAAGTTCTGTGTCACAAACAATTTACAGTGGTAAACATTTATAAAATATTCTATATTTTTATTTCTAATATTTTCGGTCACTGTTTTACTAAATTGAAAATTTAGTCAAATTTAGTAATTTGCAGCTTCTTGATACGTAAATTTTGACGAAAACACGCAAAAAAGAACAATTATCGTTTTTTGTGTCTCCATCATTAAATTTTCATACATTCATACTCACACTTGCACAAAAGAATACACACGCAAATCAATATAACTGTAAGATCGCACTTAAAAAATAATATACATATGTATAAATGTATTCATTTAGTATAAAACATATTTCGAAAAGTAAAAAACATACTGAAAAGTAGAGCTAAACAATAACACGAATGTTTTCGAATTCGTGCGCCACTTTCTGTGAAATTGTATAATACATTTGGAAGAGTATTAGAAGATAAACGAAAACATCCGTGGGAAACTGAAATAGCCTTATCCTTGCACTATCGCCACTTAAAAACAAAGAATTTGTTACGTTCATCCTAAAACTGTCTAGAGAATCATAAAAATTTATTTTCTTTTGTAACAGTAAAATGTACACCTGTAAAAAATGGCGTAGTGTAACTTACTGCATCTCCAAAATAATATTGTAACTCTATATTGAACACAATGATTGTAAAACTATATAAATCAGACGCATAGTACATTGGATTAGTTTTGATCGCAAAAATTTACAGCGGAACGATTCATTTATAACTACACAAAGTTGGAATAAACTGACATGATTGCTGAAGAATAAATGGTCACTGCAACAATTAAAAATTGATATGCATTGTTGATATAAAGCGAATTACAAAATATGTCTGAGATAAATTGGAACATGGACTGTACTTTTAGCACATGCAATTAAAATTATTTTTCAACACTTCTTTAATACGTTTATCTTCATTCTCGCACATTACCGTTAAAAAATGTTGATTTGCAATAAAAATATATTTTGAATGTAATTTTCTGACTTTAATTCTTCTTAACAATTGCACTAGTTAGGTACTTGTTCCTTCTTTCTGGGAATCGTACCCATGATTGCAGATTATCTTGAACAATAATTTTAAAAACTTTGTAACTTTTCTTCTGTTTATCTCACGAGAATCTCCATAATGGGATGATACATGTCTATTTACAAAATAAAACGATTCCTTATTAATCAAAATTAAATCATTCAGAATAAAAATGCGTTTCGAGAACAGACTTTTTTGTTGAAGAAGAGAACAGATTTCACAAAAACAATGAAATAATACCAGTCCATTATTGACTCAAAGCAAATCTCGCAATCGAGTCACAAACTCTAGAATACGACTATTTCCTATAAGTCAAAATGCATTGAGTCTCGTGATTCGGAAGCGTATCTGCGTGAGTATTTTCTTCTTCTCAGAAAGTAATTTTTCAGTGTCAACCGAAAAGAACTAAACACTGCTATATCCTGCCATGATGATCGTTAATTTACTTTCTATCAATTTCCGGATCCTGGTCTTTCGATTTACTGGATCCGCTTCCATCTTTTGTCCCAAATCCATTTGCCATGTGATGATAATGAAGCTTCCACTCATTTTGTGCTGGTGAATAATCCAGATGATCGTATTCCAGTTCAGCAGTCTTATGTTTTATATCTTCATAAAAATGCTCTCCCTTCTTGCTATCCATCTCATCTATGCTGTAGTAGATATTCACGTTCGGGTTTCCTGAATCTGCTTCTTTGTTTTTCTGTGGAGCTGAGTGATCATAAACTCCATAGGCTCCTGAAAAAAATTTTTTTTAATTTATAAAACTGAGATAAAGATAGGAAACTTAAAATAAGATAAGATCGATAACATTTAAGAGTCTTTTACCTTTACAGCTGTCGTCATCATCATCAGTACAACTGCCAACTCCTCCAAGTTTCATTTTTTCGGTGTTTACGTTCTTCCTTCCAAGATCGTTTCTAATTTGAATATTATTAAGTAGCGTAGCAGTTCCATCATCAAACCTGGACGACCCTTGATACGAGTACACAGGATTATCGAATTGAGTACGATCTGTAATGCAAAATACAGTACTTGTGTTGTTTGCAATTAATTCTAAAACAAGAAACTGGTTCCAACAAGAAACTAATTCTAAAACTAAAACTGGAAACTGAGAAATAAATCAGGTTGTTTACACTTTGAAAAAAAAATCCCGGAAAATTCTAGATATTTTTATTTAGAATCTTGGCTTTGCAGTTTTAATATTTTTCAATTGAATTAATTGAATAGACAACCTGTGAAATTGGAATCTATTTTAAATACCTGGTGGAGTTACTGGTTCAGCAATATACTGAACTTGAACCATTTCCTTCTTCAAATCAGCAACTCTTCGTCGGTGATAAAACCAGGCAGCAAGAGATATTGCAATTACCATTATGGTAGCGAATACTCCTGCCACAATATTTCCAATCCCTGCTTCTTCTTTTTCTTGAATATTTCGGAAAGTCAAAGGTTCGTCGCAATTGAGACCTAGCGTGGAAACAATATTTTATTAGAAACTTAAAAATGAAAAGTATAATTTCCAACAAGAGAGTATTTTTATAATTCAAAGCGTTACCTGTAAACCCATGTTTGCAGATACACCCATCAGCTGGATGACAAATGAATGAATCACTCTTGCATTCGCATGGTTTCATGCAATGATCACCGAAATATCCTTCCGGACAAACTGGAAAAGGAAATTCATTTCAAATTTATAAATATAAAATATTATATTTATAATATGTAAAATAAGAAATATTTTCATTTATTAAATAGACTTTTGCACTTACTTTCAGTGCACCTAGTGCCACCCCATCCAGGCATGCATTTACAAGAACCATCATGAGGTCGACATTGTCCGCGATTCTGGCATTTGCAGTGCTGAGTGCAATTGTTCCCGTAAGTTCCTTCAGGACAAGGTATCTGACAATGATCTCCTTGCCAACCAGGAAAACACTGACATTTTCCTGTGAAAGAATTTTTATCAATCTTTACTTCTTGAAAGGTTTCTTAAATTAAAACTTTTATTTTTTTATTTATTTCTTAAATTTTTCTACTTTTAGACAGTGATTTAAAATATTAAATATTATGTGCAAACAGGAATTAAATATATAGACTAAGCGGCGACCGCAAAAGTACGAGTGGATCGAGGCAAAGAAAGAAATAAGTTGCGATGAATACAGTGATTATAGGTAAAGTGAAAGCACGTAGGTTGCATGAAGTCCGGATGCCAAAAAAAATGGTCACTTCCGGTACGATTTTTGAGACATCACTATGCTCATTGAGTGCAAAGAGGAGCTAAAGGCTAGACTGTAGTTCTCAATTAGCTCTACCGATATCACTAGGGTTGCCTCACCCCACCCTGTCCGCAACCCTTGGCAACCCCTTTCGAAGTTCCGTACTTTGGGTGAGTTACTATGCTCATCAAGTGTAAGGAAAAATCCAACGTCAAATTAAAGTTTGAACCTCCCTCTAGCTAAATAACACAGGTTGCCACCTTTTATACTGTCCGAAATAGACGTATAAAAGACATGTTAAAATTGTGACTTTTGCCAATTAGAAATCGTCAAAAAATTCTTCTTTTATAACACATGCATGATTTCAGCCCTTTTCCATGCATATTAAGCGGGGCTGAACCTATACTTTTCACTCCCTAGGGAGTAAAAAGTAACGTCATATATAAATAATGAAAAATTATACATCTGTAAACTCGCATTTTGCAATAACGAGCCCCTCACCGTAAAAACTATTATGAAATTTTGGTTGCCTATTGATACGGAAATTTCCATAACAATAGGCTATTCCCACGGAAATTTTTTCGTGACAATAGACTATTGTTACAGACATTTCCGTATTTCTAGATTTTTCCAGGTATCATTTTTTGACCATTCAAGTAGGGGATACGGAATTTTATAATGGCCCCGCCCCCCATTAAAGCATTATCTAATAATTGAGTAACCCCATTTGTTATCCACATGTGAATATTTAAATTATAA
>JBAGKK010016719.1:0-11704 GCA_037177015.1 Euceroptres primus
GAGGGGTCCAAGGGGACGAGAAAGCCGAGCTCGGAGCTCACCGGAGTTGCGCAAGTAGCGTAGCAACAAAGTGCGCAATAGTGACGCAGTAGTCTATGCGTCGGTTCGTATCCGTTCGTTTTCAGTGTTTTGGTTATGCGTTATGTGTAATAATTCATAAATAATGACTAAATCAAACTTAACAGTAAAGTAAACGTTAAATTAAACTTATATTTAAAAGATATTTTTCACTCGTGACAAAAATCAAACAGAAATAGTTCATACGGTCCTGACTTGTTGTTTTTTATTAATCCCATGCTTTTAGAGTATTTTTTAATAACCGATTATGCTTTCTATATTGACTGTAAAATTTACATAAACTTCAAAAGTTCAAACTTAGCACTGCTTGAAATTAAATAAGAGATCAAGTATTTTAATAATTAACTGGCATTTGTTTCTTTCTTTATCGTCTTTCTGCATTTAATAGATCAAGGCAATCAAATTTTACCTATACTTCAAAATACTTAGCACTTAAGTTTAAATTAAAGTCAGCAAAATTTTAGCCTATTTATTAAATTTAATAATCATTTTGCGCCAAGAAACAAAAGTGCCATCTATAGGAAGGATCTGTTTAAAACTCAGCTGATTGCGTACAGTGAAAATCGTCCATGTCCTTCGTCATTTTACTGTTGATCAATCCTGAATTTTTTAAACTGTAGTAAAGTTCTCTATAATTATTATAAAACTCGAATCATGTACTCCTTCCAGTCCATGAAAAGTCTTTTGGGTTTCGAAAATGCAAAAACGGATGAACAGTATCAAAAGGAGTTTTCTCACCACTTTTTCTACGCAAATGTTTGTCAGTATTGTTCCAAATTCGACAAGGACGAGGCCGTAAAAAGATGTTCAAGTTGTCAAGGAATGTTTTATTGTTCAAGAGAACATCAAAAGAGTCACTACCTAACAGATCATAAAGAATTTTGTGAAAAACTAACGTCTGTGAGGCTTGCTTTAGACAACGAGTACCTTTTTGAAGATCTACCTGATGGAAATAAAATGGCTACAAAGAAACACCTGGAAAAGAATAAAGAATTTCTCGAAACTTTAAACTCTGTTGAGAGGACTGCCCCAGAAAAAGAGCAGCTTTTTCGTAATCTGCCTGGAAAGTTAATGGCGAAAAGTTATCTGATGGACGTCGTAGAAATGCATATGAAAAGACCTCTTAATCCGTATGAGATAAACATGATAATGTTCCCTAGAGTTTGCATCGTATGTCACGAGGGCAATCCTCGTCTTGTAAAATCCTGTACGGACTGCCCACATGGAAATTTCTGCACAGAGCACTTGGAAGATGAATACCACAAGAAACTCTGCAAATACTTCAATTATTGCTTCTACCTGGACCAATTAGGGATAGTCTTCAAGGATTTGCCTCTGGAGGATTTTATCAACGATTTCCCTCGCAACAGCAAATACATCGAATTGCCAGCGACGATGGTTGAGTTTCTCGACACCTACGTAGTACCACATAATACCAAATTTGATTTTGGAGCAGCTGAAGTTCGAATGCTCGTTTCAACTATTTTCACCAGGCCTTTAACTTTGATTTATGTCCTGCAAAAATTCAAACTTACGGATTGCTCGCAACTCTTGATTCACGTGATAAGCAAAAAGAGATTTGAAGAGAAGCATTTTAATGAGTGGGAAATTTTATTCCACTGGTTTCCAAAGTTGAAGTTTTTAAGAATCGCTTTTATTGGCACTCATATCTTGCCTCGAAAATTAATACCTACATTATGCAAGACCTGCACGGCGATAAAGAGAAATTTGAAGATTGAGATCTCTGAGTTGTTGTACACAGATTACTACAAGAAAACACCCAGGACTCCAGATATCATCATAGCTTATAATGTTGATTTCATGAGCTGTTGTACGTGGGCGGATGCATCATCGTTATTGACTAGTTTGAATACTCCGATCGTTTTGACTTCCATGAGCGAACATGATATACTGGCTGGAGTTCAGGATTGTGTGAGCAACCCAAAAAATTTTTCTCAAATAGAGCTCAACCCTTTCGCAAGTTTGAAAGCTGAGAGAAGCTACCATAATATCACTTATTCTAATAATCTCATCACCATTTATGGAGATGTATTTCCCAAGATCTGCGATGCGATTGTGGATTCGGATGTTGACGAGCTAGCGACTGTTGAAATACAAAAAGAGTTGCATTCAGAAATTGAACAAAAAAATGCACTGTTAAAAACAAAAATTGAACTATTGAAGATCGCTCAACAGCAATTTAAAACCGAGAACGAGAAGACTCAAGTTTTACTCGAGGAATTGCGGACAATCTCCAACTTGTATTACGATCTTGAAGATAGAATTTATAAGGTACAATTTACTGAAGTTGTAATATAGTATCTAAAATATTCTTTCAGTTATATAAATTCAAGAGCAGACGCTAAGATTTTTATATGCTGTGACAAATAATTCATTATTCCTTTTTTTTTCTGTTTCAGCATCTTGGATTTGAATTTGAAGACGAAGAAGGCAAAGAAGTTTGAATGAATAGGAATGAAGAACTACTGGGAAATCATCGATTAGATGGATCAATTATTTAAAATATTTTTTGGGTTTAGACATGTATTTTTGAATTATGAAGAGTCTAAATTTTTCGAGACTTATTTTATAATTCAGTCTATTTCTGCAGAATATTTATTATCTGATCAATAAGATGATTTTAGGATTTATGTATTTTGTATATTTTACTCTGAATTTTCAGATTATTTATTATCTGATCAATGAGATGATTTTAGAATCCATGTATTTTGTATATTTGTTAATAATTTTGTATGACAGACACTTTGTCGAATTTAAGATTTCATACTATTTACCAGAAGGAATTGTAAAATAAAATCGACATCATTGTAAAAAGTATAAGTGTAAAATATATGGGCAATTGTCTGTAACCTTTAGATTTGATGTCCTAGTTATTTATTGATGTCGGAGGATAAGATTAGGAATAATAAGCTTTGAGGTATATTTACTTGTGACGAAAACTAAGTCGGACAATAGTTTTTGTGCATAAAATTATAATATAGGCGGTAAATTCGCCTCTGATACATGCGAAATGTGATTCTAACAGAGTGTCAATTTTACATTTTTAAACATTTTAAAATCTGTCATCTTTATATTTTATAATATAAAAATCTGAGAATCACGTGTTTTATTTAAAAATTATTCTAGAATCTAATTAAATTTATAAAAATCACGTAGTATATGGATAAATTTTAATTGGTTCGTAAAGTTTGTCCCAATATTTATGTGTCGCTGGTGTAACAGTAAGATTTTCTACTTCGATACTGCCAAAAACGTTTACAAACGATTTTTTTATGGAAAATGGAAGCTTAATCTTTAAGGAAGAAGCTAATTCCATGCCCCTTTCTAATTCATAATATTAGTAAAGTTATTTCTTCATTTAAATTAGAAAATGTATTCGCACAAATAAAATGTCGCTTCAAGGCTTCTTACAAAGTTAGTTTAAATTAATCGAATAATTTATAGATATCTCATTTTCAATTATATAAATGTACTTACAAATGTCGACCAAAAAATTCTGCGGACTTTAGTGTTAATATCTATTATTTAAAAATTATCGCTCGTGTAACGGTCGCTGACTGGTGTAACAAAATCGGAAAATTAAATGTGTTTGCTGTTTGTGAAGAATATTTAAAATTGATTAATCAATTTATCAATGATTCGATGTTTATAACCTGTCATTCTGACATTCAGAATATAAAAATATAATTAAAGAAATGCATCATGGATAAGCAAACTAAGGATTTAAAACTGGAAAAAGATAAGAGGTTATCACAAACGAGAAAAGAAAAAAGTGCCAAAAGAGAAGTAGAAAATGCAAGATTTTCTGATTTTCGTCAGATGGGCGTACGAACATAACCCGAAATGTACACATTAATGTTAAAATATTAAATATACACTCGAATCCCGGTTTAAGACATGGTTTGGATATTGCCTATCTTAAACCGGGATAGTCCTTGAGCGCCTCTGAACACATACAGTACGAACCACTTTCAGTCGGAATAATATGAATTATGTACGCATGTAGATTTTTTTACCATAATAAGGGATGAAAATTCTTAAATGACGATGAAAAATTAATGAAAAAAGAATTTTCAACGTGCTTGCAAAAGTAAATGTAAAAGGCGAATTGATACTGCTCGCTCTGTTGCTGCGGTACTGCTTCACTACTACTCGACGACCTTTCTACCCTCCAACCCGCGCAAATCGGAGTGCCACCGAACGAAATTCTAGGAACATCTTAAACCGGGATTCGAGTCTAGCTATAACTGTAATTGAAATAATACTTCTTATTTTCAGAGATACATACTAATTTAACAGTTTCATTTAAAAATTGTGTATTAGGTTATTCAGAAATTGAAAAGAAGCTCTCTTTCTGTTGCTTTACTTGTTTCAAAAATAAAGTGAAAATAAAATAATAATAATAAATAATAAAAATTTACCTTAAATAAACATATTTCATTAAAAATACACAAATAGCCGGTGCATTCAAGTAAACGGACGTACACGAGTAATAATATACTTCTGATCGTCTAAAGAAGTAATATACAAAAAGTCATATGTGTCGCTTACGATGTATTCTTTAAAATTTCTTATATTCAAATCTTAAGGTTTTGGACAATTGCCCATATACAACACAACTAAAAACTGATCTTTATTTCAATTTATTTCTACTAGTCTATCGAGTTACAAAACATTATTTTAGAATAAAAATTAAAAATACGCTTGTTTTCCACAGAGACAAATATTTAATAATCTTATATATACCATTCATACTTTAGCAGAACTTACAAAAGTTTTAATACGAAACTGAAAATTTACATCTCTAACTTATATCTCCAGAATCCCGGAATTTTAAGATTTAAGACCAACAGAATCGGTTTGTTTACAACTTCGTCCTTTCTTAAATAAAGTAGAAAAAATGCCATCTTGAAACTTCTCACCATTCATCCACAAAAAAGTTTTCAGATCCATCATCTTCATTCATTCTCGTGCCCTGAAAGAAATTTCAAAAATTATCACAATTACTTCAGTCTAGAACTATGTAGTAATTCAAAAATAAATATTTCTTACTAGATTCTCAAGGTATCATATATAGTAATGAACTCGTTGGATGTGAATACTGACTCATCATCAGAATTCCTTTCAAAATTAAAGCTGGCAAATGGATTCGGTTCCAAAGACTGATACCTCACATTCGGCATAAAATCAGTAATCCACTTGTGATCTCTGTAGGCCTCCATCTTTGTGTAGGATGTTTGAACAAATGGTTTCTTTAAATTGGCTATTTTTCTCAAAGCTGGAATCCAACTCTTATAAGCGTGAATGCCAGCATTGAAAGCGGCGACAAAAAGCGGCTTCAAACGAGGTTGAGGAACGTCATAATCCTGGTACAGTCCACTGTAAAATTGAAGATCTAAATTCGCATTTTTGCGTTTACAGCTCTCGCAAACCTCCACATGAATCTTTCCTATTTCCTTCATTTCGGATCCAAAGAAGAAAATCCTTAGATAAGTCACATTTGGCATCCAGTGGAGAATTAATTCCCATTTCAAATTCTCCACTTCTGTTTCAGTTGCACCGATGACGTGTAATGTCAAATCCGATCCAGCTTGTAATTTTAACTTCTTAATAACGTAGACAAGAGTTAATGGTGCACTGACTGCTTCCGAAAGATAAACATTGAAAAGATCCGGGGTAAGCAATACCTCTTGAGTATTATCTCTTTTCACTTGTACGTACGAATTGTTCGTTAAGAAATCTTTCATGGAACTGGGCAAAGGCGTTCCTTTCTTCTGACAAATAAATTTGACTTCCTTGAGTTCTTCTTCAAAAATATCTTGTCCCAAATCGTCCAGTTCGATTTCGGATCCGAGCTTTAATTTCCAGCAGATTTTTGAATGCGAAGAATCTTCTCTGTGTTTGACGCAGAAACTGGACTGTGGACAATTTGAACAACAAACCAGCAAACGAGGATCATTTTCAAAGCAAACAGCACAGATTCTCGGATATGTAAATATCTGCATTTCATAGAGAAAGGGCTTTCTTTTGAGTTTTGACGTGAGCTTGGAAAAAAGTACATTCTTCAAATATCCACGTTCTTTTGCGAGTTCAATCCTCGTTTGCATCGAAGCATTCGGAGGGTCTTGCATATTCTTTAAATCGTCGAATAATTTTGGCCCACCAAGTTCTGTCAAAGCTTTGCAGAGTTCTTTATGTTGTTTCCAGTCTTTTGCCTGATGATCTTGTCCACAATAGGATACAAGTTGACATTGACAGCATCTTTTCAATCGGTGTTCCTTTTTATCAAGACAGTGGCATATGTGACAGTGATTAGGAAAATATCTCTTCAAGTTCAAACTCTCTTCTTCTTCTTGAAAGGGCAAGTTTTTAGAGGTTAATGAACCTGCTAGGAAATCTATAATGCTGTTCACATAATAAGCCATTTTGAGTGTCTTACACACAAGTAAAATTGAATAAGGAGCAGTTCTCTTTTGCTTTTTAAAAACTATATCCACTTTAAATTACTGCAAATTAAACAAACGAAAACAATGTAGAATTAAGGACAGCGGCACTCACGTAGTCGGATTTTCCAGACTATGAACGAAAATCCCATGGGTCCCATGGGTAAGGCACTCAGGGGCCACAGGGCTAATTCGGGGATAAACTAAGTGAAGGGATTCGACCAATAGGGACTCTTCACTCTTCAGCGTCCGCTGATGGTGAATCCTCATACAGTCGGACCTCCTCAATTGTCATAATTTCGGGGGGAGTTATTACTTGATGGTGGTAGTCCGGAGGGGAAATTGGACGTTGCGCAGCAGGCATTTGCGCACACATGTATCCATGCGTGGGTGTAAACTATCTGCGCAAACGGCTTCTCGAGAGTAGGGGCAAACGATCGGGACTAGTACAGTCGGACCTCCACCATGTAATAATTTCGGAGAGAGTTATTACTTGATGGAGGTAGCTCGGAGGGGAAATTGGAAGTTGCGCAGCAGGCATTTGCGCACACACGTATGTATCCATGGGTGGGTGTAAACTATGTATAGGTTATGTGTACACGCAAGCACCATCTACGCAAGCGACAAACTACTATGATCTACTATTAACGACTAATGGTGGGAGCAGCAGATGAGGGGAATATGACATGGTGGAGCGGTGGAGGTCCGACTGTACGTATGTGTATTCACCATGAAGGGTCGAGACATTTTTCCCGTTTCCACCCATTCCCGGTCTCATTGTGCTCAGGGCCAATAAAAAACCGAAAAACTGATTTTTTTGGATTTTACAGGAACTAAAATATGGCGCTAATTTTCAAATAACGAATGTCTGCACTTGAAATTATCATAAAAGGATTCTAATTTTAACTAATATTCATACCTTCATGAATGTTCGGATTTCATAAAATATTATTGTTATACACTTTTGAGTACAAAATCCTAAATATTTATCTTTTTCGCATTTTTAAACAAAAAATTGAAAAAATAAGATGTCTTATTAAAAATAAACAAATTCTATTTGTAATTTTTTAAATTTATTTTGAAACCCCTGAAAAGTAGTGAGGATAAGTCAATTAAACTTGGAAGTAAGTGAGTTAGCTGTCAATGATTATATTTTTAAAAACAAATTTATTGCCGCAGATTAACTTCTAGTCATATTTTACAAATAATTTTAAAAAATACTTAAAAATATACAACAATTTCTTAATATAGTTGAGGGGTGAAGCGGCAAAAAAATTCGATACATCAAACTTTTTTGTTACATATCTATACCAGATAGATTTTTAAGAACGTTTACTGTCTTTCCTGCAAAATCAGAATAATGTGACTTTTGCTGTGTCACCGGTCAGTTCTCAACAGTTTATACAGTGGACTGAGAAATCAAAATATATGAGGCAACACTAAACTATTAGTCAATTATTATTTCATACTCCTAATCTGGTTTCACCAAATATCTGTCGATATAGTGAAGAACTTCGAAAACAACTTCAACCATGATGAGAACGATAATCATCCACTCCAAACGAACGTGATGTCTATCACTTAAATGCGAAGATAAAAGCTCGACGAGTTCAACACAGTGGTTTATTTTCTCATTCATCACCTACAAAACATAAACCCTTTCAGTGAGAAAAAAGGGTAAATCATTTACAGAAGAATGAAAAAAGTTTAAAAAGTTTATTAAAAAATTTTTTGGAAACTGTTTCAGCAATGAAAATTAAGATATACTTTTATAAAATAACGAAATACTTGCCCTGGTGCGTTTAGCAATACTGAAATAAGCACACGTTTGTTGATACAAACTCTCGAGATCATCTCGTTCCCAGTAAAAATCAGGTGTATCCAGCAAATCTGAGCTCAGATTAATCAAGTGTCTCAATGCAAAAAGCTCCCCTTGCTTTCTCAAGACTTCTTCGCGTGTCATATTGATTTTCCTTCCAGCCTTCAAATCTTCGGTTACGAATTCAATAGAATCTACGTAATGATTTAGTGATGCTTCCCAAATGCCCAATTTTACTGACTGAGCTATTGCATTGGAGAAAGTGTATTTGTCAAACTCGTTAGAATCTGAAGTTAGAATAATGTTTCCATCTTTCAAATGACTCTTTTTTCTAAAATAAAATAAATTATGGTAACGTTAGCGACTTAAAAATATTCTTTTTTTAGAGATTCAAATAAAAAAATGTTTTTTTTACCCATTTTCGCCGTAAGTGTACATCATAACTTCGCCTTCAGCTTGAACTAATTCGTCTGAATAACTATTGTCTTCATATTTTTTCAAAAACTGTAAGACGTTTCCTAGTTCCAGTTCAGGAATGTTCCACATAATAACTGTTCCCTCTCGGAAAAAGTAAATTTCTCGAGGTTCTTGACCGACTTCGTATTTGGCAATCGCTTGAATAACATCAGGTACAGCTGTGCAAAAAATATTAATTAAATGCCATTTTGAATAAAAATCGTTTTCATAAAATCCTTACATTTTACGTACGTTTTGTAGATGTGCGAAGTTTTTGGGGAATGTATAAATCTTGCTCTAGAAGACCATCCATAAGTCCTTCCAAATTATATTCCTCGGCAGTGGCCAATGCCTTAACTTTCCAAAACTATAAAAAATTTGTTTTAAAATGCAGCAACGAACTTTCACTAAATTCCTATGAAATCTTGTACATTTTTTAATCTTCTAATTTCGAAAAAAACTACTTTAATTTCAAAAAATAAATAGAAGCAATAGAATTTCTTGTTATTTTGTTTTCAAACAAACATGGGAAAATTTAATCAAATTATTGGTAAGTACAGAGAAACAATAAAAAATACAAATTAATATTTTACTTTAAATAAAAAATTTTTAAAAAATGTATCAGATAACCAAAATTTCTTACTCCAGGAATTGGAATGTCTTCCTCATCAAAGAAAGATTTCTTTTTCCTCAAAGGTCTTTTCTTCATTTGCAACGGTGAAATATTTTCTTGAATTCCCTTAAAACCGGCTCCTTTTTTATAAGTACAAAATTGTGCATTGTCGTAAAATAAATTCCGATAATCTACATTTGAATTCGTGCGAAGATGCTGAGTGGTTACACTAACAAACATCCGCTGAGATTTCAGGAAAACAGTTCCAGTGTTACGAAAGTTATTAAAATTCACAGAGAGACTAGACTTTAGCAATAATCGTTGTAACGTTACGACAATCATTTTTACCTCTTTTAATTATAATGAAAATTTTAGGTTAGGAGTTGGCGGTTGAATATACACGTGCTTCTAATCCTGTCACATTTATGTTGTCAAAGGTAGTCACATATTTTAGGAAACTCAGGAATTATCCAATTTCAGTGTTCACTACTGTAAAAATAATTAATAAAACGTCTTATTCAGTAATAAGGGTAAAGCTGAACAAGCATCATGCATGTACCGCATATGATAAAAATAATAAAAATATAACCTGACTTTTACAGCTTTCGTCAGTTTCGTCTGCTTACGATTTCCTGTTTCAGTGTCATGTGGCGCCAGTTTTTAATTTATGCATAAGGAATTTTAATTTAAATTTTTAATATTTATTATTTAAAAATAATATAACGCCATTTAATGGCTTTACAAAAGTATTTTTCTTTGATTATAGACTAATAAATTTTAACGATTTGAAAAATATGTACCTTGACCAATTATTTCTTTTTAGTTATACAAATGAAAATAATTAATCAAATATTTTGGTAAATGAGAATCAAACATATTTATTTCCGTATTTGCAAAGCAAATTTTACACATGTATACATTTTATTTAATGGATATTTCAAATTCGATGTCGGTCACTAATTCCCGTGTTCTGTAGTATCAAAGTATTAAAATATTACATAAATCCTGGTCCAGCATTATATTAAGAACTGTGATCATTTCAGCTGCTGTGCTTTCTGCTCATAAGAATCAGTTTCAATCTTCCATAATCTAATCAGTCTACTCAATTAAATCATTTCATGGGAAAGCAAAGCTTTCAGCCTTAGTTGTAAACTAAAGCTTTCAACACTTTCAAACTATCCCGATAAACGTTACTTAAATCTTTTAAAAAAAACTTTTGAAAAATTTTCTTTTCTTTCAAATATAAACGTACTGTTTCTTAAAGCATTTCTTATAAATGGCCCAGTTTTTGTGAAATATGATCTGTAAAATTCAAACATGGTGCCTGAAAAACATCAAATTTGGTCCAGAAGTAAAAGAGTCGTTTGTTTTTTTTACAGAAAAATTTTGGAGGATCTTTTTATAATCCTAACAGATAATTAAATACGCTTAATCGTGTACAGATGCATGACGTTTACCCATTTTGCTAAGCTATTTACATGAATAACTCGAGTGTCTTAACCGATACTCACAATCTAACGTCGCTGCATTCTTCCTTCTCTCTTTCAAAAATCGAACATTATTATACAATTTAACTTAATGACTATCTCCTGATGGTCCAGAGAGGATCTAGCTGACTTAAGGGATCTACCACGACGTCAGACTTTTCCTGAGAGGTCGAGCAAATACTCTGTGGTGTACTCGGTCTGGCCGCCGTTGTAGGCTGACCTGAAATTACATACTTTTAAATAAATAATGCCCAAGATTAAATTATTAATTAATTAACAATTATCCTTACCTTGTGATGAAATACCATGTTGCATGCCAGCTCCAAAATTATGAAGAAAATCATCTGATGGATGACAGTGCTGTGTCTTTCTCATCGCCTTTCCTTTGTTCTTTTTCATTTCCTCGAAACACTCAAAAGTTGAGCGCGTTGATGACAAAATACCTCCTACACAATCGATAATTAATTTATTAATATCCTTTTTATTGAACTTGTAATAAAATAGAAAAAGATTACTTTTTGATAAACATATTTCATAAATACTTATCTGCTGTGATGAGACGTCACAACAGTGATGAGACAAGCAGAAAAACACCATTAAATAACAGCTTATGCTTCAACACTGTTAAATATTAAAATTTAGCTATTTAGCTGCAACACAATTAAATATGAAATAAAAAGCTTAATAGGAAGCGCAAAAATATTGTTACAAAAAGATATTCTGATGTTATAATTTTTATGTTAGTCAAATAGACAGTTAACTATTTAAACCAATAAAAATGTAATGT
>JBAGKK010016730.1:0-11703 GCA_037177015.1 Euceroptres primus
TGGGGCCACGGCTGGATTGCCATGAGGGGGCCCGCGTGGCAAGAGGGCAATCCACGTGGGCCCCTCACGGGGGCCAATTCCATTTTTCCACACGGGTAGTGTTGTGCAGTATTAAATTAACAAGAATTAACTGATGTGTAAAGTTTTACAATTTAGAGTGTATTTTTGTTAAATCGTTAAATATGCTCGAAACTACTTAAAAATCATTTAATTTTAATAATCCCTGTGAAATATTACCTATACTAAGTGGGAAATTATATTGACCTCGAAGAACAGAATTGTAAAATATTTTTCAGTGGCTTTGGCTTCAGGGTTCAAAAATAAATGAATTTAAATTTCTTCGCAGGATTGCAGAATTCTTGGCAGGAACGTAGTTTACAAACTGGATATTTTTTGGGTGTAATGAGGAAAAAAAATTATATTTGGTTAATATCACAGTTGTAAATTATTATGATTTATCTTTGGTTAATATTTCAGTCGAAAATTATTATTATTTTTTTAAGTAATTGAATTCAATTATGTTGGACCCTCAATCAAAATCCACCAATTATTATTTTACAAATTTCTCATACACTGTACAAATTATTGCATTGTATTGTTTGAAAAAAGATACAGAAATTTTTTAAATAATTTCGATTGTCAAATTGATGAAAATTAAAAATAGACTTTTTATTTTCAAGAATCAACATGCCAAAAATATGGAGCGACACCTTTCCAGTCGGCACCAGACTACTTACGAAACCGTCATACAACTCAAGGCAGAGGCTGCGAAACGTAAAGTTGAAGAAAATCTGAAAAAAATGTAGAGGCAAAGAAACCCAAAATGTTGCAAATTAGAATGAACTTCGAAACTTTACAACAAGGATGTCTTGAAATGGTAACCATTTTCGGCTATGAACGATATCGGATTTCGAAAAATTATCAATGCAATCCTAGAATTTGTTAATAAAGAATCTGGAAATAAAGCAAATAATCCTCAGAACATAAAGGATTTGGTCAAAGAGACAGCGATCCAGAGTCGACAAAATATTGCAGATGAAGTGGCAGGCAAGCTGGTTTCAGTTAAAACAGATGGTGGATCAAGACACGGGCGTTCTATTCTGGGAGTAAACATCCAATTTATTAAGGATAAGAAAATTCAAATCCGTAGTGTAGGAATGCAGGAGTTGTTCATCAGTCACTCTTCGGAAAATCTAAAAAAATTTTTACATTACCGATCAAATCATCGAACTATTATCTAGTATTGTTACCATGTCCACCAAATTTTTCGGCCATCGTGCTCCGCATGTGTTGTTGCAAGATTTAATTAATTTTAATATATTTAGAACATTTATAGAATCAATTTATGATATCAGAAGTTTAAGAATATACTTCACCTATTAAAAGATAACCTTCTTATGCTTCAAGTCTTTCAAAATATGCTATAAGGACTTAATGTCTGATAAAGACTTTTCCATCTGTTTCCGTCAAAACTGATTTTTTTTTAATTACTCTTCTGACTTGTATTTTAAAGCAGAAATAGCATTACAGCACTATTTTTCCAATTAAAAAAGCCATTTCATGAAAAAAAATCATATAAAAATCAAAAAACACGGGAGGTTTCTTTTATCAAAGCTTGAAAATTTAAAAAGTTCAACTTACAATTTTCGGAATTTGAATTTCAAATTTCATTTTAAATTCGAATCGTTCAAATTTCGACGTTTTTAAATTCAGAGCGTTCAAGTTCAATTTATTTTGAATGGAAAACGTTCATATTTCAAAAGTCCTAAATTCAAAGTGTTCGAAGTTCATTAATTTTGAATTGAAAGCGGTTTAATTTCAAAGATTTTAAATTCGAAGCGTTCAAATTTAAATGCTTTTAAATTCGAAGTGTTCAAATTTGAATTCTTTAAAAATTGGTAACATCAAATTTTCAACGCTTTCAACTTCAAGGCTTTAAACTTTTCGAGCTTTAAATTTAGAGTATTGTAACATTTTAGAATTGAAAGGCGTTTAAATTGAATTAATTTTGACTGGAAATAAGCATTCATATTTGAAAGATTTTAAATTCGAAACGTTTGAATTTCATTAATTTTAAATTCTAAGCGTTCAAATGTTATTAATTTTGAATTGAAAATGTTCAAATTTAATTAATTTTGAATTAAAAGCATTTTAATTGCCAGGATTTTAAATTCGATGTGTTCAAATTTCAATGCTTTTAAAATTGGAAGCATCAAATTTTCAACGGTTTAAAATTTTTGAACCTTCAATTCAGTGTTTTAACGTTTTTGAATTGAAGGCGTTCAAATTTAATTAATTTTGACTGGAAAGCATTCAAATTTGAAAGACTTTAAATTCTGAGCGTTCAAATTTCAATTCCTTTAATTAGTAGCATCAAATTTTCAACGCTTTCAACCTCAAGGCTTTAAAATTTTTGAGCTTTAAATTGAGAATGTTGTAACATTTTAGAATTGAAAGCATTCAAATTCTGACCGGAAAGCATTCGAGTTTGAAAGATTTTCAATTCTAAGTCTTCAAATTGGAATAACTTTTTAAATTTAAAGCATTTAAATTCCAATTCCTTTAAATTAATTGCACGCAAATTTAAACGTTATAAAATTGGAAGCATTCGAATTTCAAAATTACTTAAAATGGAAAACGTTCAAATTTCCACGTTTCAAATTCAAAACAATTAAATTTCATCTCTCTAAAATTCAAAGCTTTCAATGATTAAAACTTGAATAGTTTCAAATGAAGATACGAGAATGAGAACTCAGTAAAGACCATTTGAAGTTGGCCCCTAAATTAGGTTATTTTAACTATTACTAGGGGGACCAACTTCAAATGGTCTTTAACGAGTTGTCATTCTCATGTCCTGAAATATAAATACTCCAAATTTTAGGCTTCCAAACTCGAACACTTTTTTTTTTGAAAAATTTAGAAACTTTATCCATTATAAAAACAATCTTCATAATAAAAAAAATATCTAATTTTTTGGGCGACTAAGAACCATTCTCCTTCATAATTTTTTGATTTCGTGAACAATAATAAAGTCTAAGGCTTAATGTCTGTTTTTTCATATTCTATGTAAATTCTTGATATCTGTTACAAACACGTATTATCTAAATACTTTTCCCTTGAAATGAACAGTAATTAAATTTTTCTCTTCACATGAACAATAATTTAAACTCCCGAACCTGAAGCATTATAGGTTGTGCTATAACTTGGAAAGGAGAAGTTTTACCACTTTCTAGTTACTTGTAGAGGTTACGAGCGAATAAAAGAAAAGTTTTTCCCCGAGCTGTCAAACTGTATTGATCATGTTACATTCTGGAATAAAATACTGTCCTCGAAAAATTTCTCGGTATGTAATTAAAAAATTTGTGAGAATGCTTGTGGAAATGTTGAATGAAAGAGTGACTAGATAAGGATTGAAATGTAACAAAATCACGGAAGTTTCTAGAATGTTTTATATTTATATGGTACAAAAATTGAACGCGGATATTCTATGTTTCTTATGTAATGGGCTGTATAGTATCAATAAACACTGCTTTACTTAAGAAAACAATAATTTATATTTTAAAGTTGAAAAAAATGAGAAAGTTTTTTAAAATGATTTATCGGAACAAACATTCGAAAAAAACTTGAGTGAGGAGTTGGCTGTTTTTCGAGGTCATATAAACCGGACCGAAAGAAGAAAAAAAGGCATTAATAGTAGTAAATGAAAGAGCAAGAGGGAGACATGGTTTCTGCGGTTTTCTGTTTCGTCTCTGCTAAAAGAATGAGTTTTTTCAGTCCTCAGTACTCTTATTCCAAACGGGGATGTGAACCTTTGGAACGATACAGTCACAACTCGCAAAGTTGTGTCTTGGCTCATTGGTACCAAGAAATTTTCAATGGCTCTTCTCGCTTGTGGTCGACAAGCCGCATGGTTAAAAGTCGTTTATCGGTTCACGCAAAGATTTTTCGGTGTATATTTTAAATTTATAGCTTCTTCAATGGGAAGTTTTTTTTTCTTCTAATTTTTAATGCAAATTCATTCAATGAACTTTCAATCTTTCAAAAGGATACAAGTTCTGAATCCAATTTTAAGAATAATTTATTTTTTCCCATAACGAGCAGTAGCTCAAAAAATACACTAAAAAAAAATGTTTTTACTTACAAAAAAAATTTTTTTAAATCAAAAATATCATTGCATTGCTATAGGGTAAAAAAAATTTGTTTAATTCAAGCAAATATTATATTTGAATCGAAAAAATTCATTTGAATCAAACTTTTTTCTGAACAAATGTTTCTTTTTTTAAAACAAATTTTCATGTCGAATCGAGAAAAAGAGGTTAAAAAATGATTTTTTTATCTTAAAAAAAATTTTTCTCTGGGTGTAATATTCTAAATATATAAATCAATGATTCCGACAAAAAGAAACAATTTCTGAAAAAATGTCAAAACAGTGAATTTGTTCCTAATAATTTTTAAAAATAATTTTTGTCTGATTTTCTTGGAAATATAAAATTCTACTTGCAAAAAAGTGTCTAGTCGGTGATTTTGTCTATAAAAATTATTTATATTCAAATTCTTGTTCATATAAATGAATATGAAGATGATAATGACAAATGTTTATGACAATGAAACATGTTGTGAAACGGCAAACTAGTGTGTAAAAGTAAAAATATCATTCGTCAGATGAAAATAAGAAATAATTCCACAGGAAGAAAAATTTTTTAGGTTAAAAAATTGCCCAATAATTTGTTTATAAAAACTGATTTAAAAATTAAATATTATTATCGTTTAGTCTTCGATAAGTTACTAATATATTTTTGGCGTTTTTCTCAAATTAAATAACAAATTTATAAAATTTGTCTTTAAAAATCGACCTCCACAGACCTCTTAGAAATTTCATAAGTTTTAATTTTAGGAAAGCTTTTAAATCAGTTCAGAAATTCAACTTTTTGAATAAAAAATTGTTATTTTTCCTCACTGTTTTTAAAATGATGTGCTTGAAGTTCTGAACGTTTAAATGAGCGATTTTTATTTGATTTAATTTTCAACTCAAATTTGTTCTAAAATTCAATTATTTATACCTAGAACTCTTTTTTGTTGTCTCTAATTCCACAGAAAAAACGAAGGATAAAATTTACCTCGGTTCCGGGATAAAAATTACCTGCAACAGAAATCAACTTCACAGGATAAATTTCACCCACACTTTAAAAAAGAATAGTTAAAATTGTTACACCTTAAAATAGTTGGGATTAAATTCAGTCAAATTTGTCTGGATTTAATCAAAATTGATGTAATTTCGAGTAAAATTTGTCTGAATTTAAGACTTAATTCCGAAATTCGGGTAACATGGTATTAAATTTAGACCAATATTGCTTAAATTAAGACAAATACTGAATTTAATTTAAACCATTTTAAGGTGTAACAATTGTGAGTATTTTTTTTACTGTGCAAATATCGGTTAAATTTTCTTTTATTTTTCCATGACGGCACATGTATTTTGAAAGACGTAAAGTCGTCTGAATGAAAATTTATCTCTAAAAAATTACCTGGAACAAATTTTATCCTTAGTGTTTTTTGTAGCACACAAAAAGCAAGAATTTCGCCTTAAATTTTCTCATCCTTTCTTACCTTATTATTATGCATGGTTACTACAAAATCCGAATTACAGAATTCACTAACTTTCTCTGACTTTTCCCTGACCAATTTTTCATTTTTCCTGATCGTTATCTACCGTTATAATTATGATTATATAATTCAGGGATCACAGTAGTTCAGAAGTTTAATTTTAGGGAAAATAGAGGATTTCTTTTTCGAAAAAGGGGGTTTTAAAAAAACAGGGAAGTTTTTTTCTTTTGAAAATACCAAGGAAGCTGCAAATTCTCCAGAATCTTAAAAAAATCTTCAAAAATCTTAGATTACTGTCTAGAATCTAATAAAACACTCTTCAGATTCCTAAACTTTCAGAACCTTTGGAATACTTTAGAATTTTCTAAAATTCTTTATGACTACTGGACTTTTTAACAAACTTTTAAAATCTTCTAAATATTTTTAATTTTCCATAAACTTGTAGATTCATTAAGTTTTTTAAAATCCCGAAAAATTCTCTACAATCTAGATTTTTGAATGTTTTAAAATCTCTCAGAGACTTTCTGATTCTTCCAAAATCTTCCAGAAAGTTCTAAAATCTTCTAGTCTCTTCCAGACTTTTTTTTTGAAGACTTAAAAAGTCTACAGAATTTTAAGAAGATTCTCAACGATATTTCAAGATAAATTTGAGTTAAGAAAAAAAGTTCGTTCATTTGAACGTTTACCTAAAACTTCAGAATATTCTTGAGGATTTTAGAAGATTTTAGAAGATCATGGAAGAGTTCAAAAGATTTTGAACTATTTTAGATGCTGGAACATTTTAGTATATTAAATAATTTGAAAGAATTCTTTAAGATTGCATAAGATTATTGTAGGAGAATCCAGAAAATTCTAAAAGATTGTGTAAGAATCCAGAAGAATCTAAATGATTGTAGATTTTAAAACAAGAATATTTTGGAGAATTTTTACGGATTTTAGATAAGTTTTAAAGATTCTAAAAAATTTAAGAAAATTTCCGTAATCTTTTGTAGACATTGGAGGATTCTAGAAGATTCTGTAGAAAATTGTAGAAGATAACGAAAGTATTCAGAATATTTTGGAAGAGTCTAGTATACATATGTTGTAGAATATTGATGAATTTTGGGATATTATTTTATAAGATTATAGCAGGAGAACGGAGAAGATTCTAGGATAGCATCAAATATTTTTGAGAATTTTTAATGATTTTAAATCAATTTTAAAGATTCTGGAGGATTTTAAGAGATTTTAGGAGATGTTTCTAGATTTGGAAAATTTTGAAATTATGGGAAATTTAAGAAAACATTAAAAGAATTTTCGAATGGCACAAGTTTCTATTTCTTATAATTCTTGAAAATTATTTGGAACTTTGAATATAAAAAGGGAAAAAAGAAGGGAAAAAGAATGAAACTCTAAAAAAATGATTTTACGAGATTTGGAGAATAATAAGGGAAGGGGGAAAAAGTCAAAATTTCGAAGTTTCCTTAAATTTTGAATAACTCCTGAAATAGTAGACATTTTTAACTGTTCTTGGGATCCTTTTAAAGGTAAATTAATATATAATACGACTACTGTGTCAAAAACATCCTAGTAAAATTTCCCTGAATGTTTCAAAAGTCTAAACTCGAAACAAGAAAGTCGTAAAAATTTAAAAAATTCTTACACTCGAAAAATGGATTTTAAAAAATTATGAAAGTGATCATTAGCAATAGTTAAATAAATTTTCTTACAATATGCAGTTTAATTATTTTACAGTATTATTTATTTTAATATTTCTTTTATAAATGATTGTACAAGTTAGAATTTTTGCGATCATTTTGTTTCAAGTTTAGACTTTGGCAAAATCCAAGGAAATCTTACTAGGATGTTCCTGACACAATAGTCATATTTTGTGTTAACTTATCTTTAAAAAAAGCCCAAGAACACTTAAAATATCCATTATTTCAGGAGTTACTCAAAATTTAATAAAATGTGGAAATTTGGACTTTTTTTGCAATATCATCTGAAAAAATGGGCAAAAATACTTCAACTCGGGGTCATTGAACGCACAATTTTGATATCTTTCATGCTACTTTCAGCAAAAAATTTTAATTTGTGTATTATAAAAATTATCTGATTTTATGCAACTAAGAAAAAACACTCTTTGAAGGTTTTCCCTGACTTTCTCTGACTTTCCAGAACTTCCTGACCTATAGCAACTTTGTTATGGCTACCTTTTCCTTTTTCCTTTAATATGGTATTCGGATATTGCAGTGTAATTGAACTTGGAAGACTTTTCATTTGCGGAAGAGCGGGATTGGATTTTTGCTTTTTCATGATTTGTGAGCTCGATTGCTGGGGCAATTTGACACAGAACTTCATGCATAGGGAATCACCATTCTTGCAGAGCGAGAAACCGACCAGGATATATCGAGAGAAGTTTCGCGCAATAAATACTTATCGGATACGAACGCTCCCTGAGAAAATTATTATTTGCAGTATGTCTACTTAGGTACGTACCGCTATTTTCGATCGCTGTATAGAACAATTCCGGAGCCTTCCCTCTTTCTATGATACCGGTTCGATTACAGATTCAGTAGAAAATTGAGCGCGAACCGATTTGCTGAATGATTATGGAAATAAAGAAGTTTTAGTCATTTGAGATTTTATTGCGGTTATCAAATTTTATGTTCCTTGCCACTAGTTATTCTAGGCTGATAATTATCCTTTTGCACAATTTTATTGTTTCCAGTCTCAGAAATGTATATTTAAAATGGAGAAAAAAATATTTATTATTACTACCGGGAAATAACTTTAGAAAATAATAATTAGTAATAAAAATCATTAAATATATGTAGATTGCAGGTTTGAAACCGAGAGAATTTTCTTTGGTTTTGATCTCGAATACTTTAATCCAACAGGAGTGGATTTATTCGTCCTTGGAACCCTCGTGGTAATATTATTTTTATAGGGCACCTTCGTTTAAATCCCTTGAAGTTTGAACCATCCAGCTCCCTCCGTTTCCTCCTGGGAAACAGTTCTACATGGTGCTAAAGTCCTGACATATACTTCCTTTTGAATCACAAGGATGTAAAACTTATGGTGAATTGCAAACTAACCAGTCAAACTAGCCACTGAAGATGCTTTTATTTATTTGAAAAGAATTTTGAAGAAGGGAACTTAACTACCCACAAAACCCTATGGAAATCTTTTTGTGAATAATTGTCATTTTCTATTAAAAGCTCCCAAATTTTTTCATTTTAGAACAAGATTGAAGATTAAAAAATACAAAAATTGATTAAAAATACAAATATTGATTCTTAATTACCGGGAAGAGTTGTTTAAGAAACCTTTTAAGTTTCTAAAAAGAGTCCTGATGTTGCAGTAAAAGCGAAATAAATTTAAATCCCATTTGATAACAAATAAATTATCATTTATTCTTTTTTAATAGGAGAAATTTACAATTTATCACGTCAAGGCGTGAGGCAATAAATAATCGTGAGGTCGTAATTTCGAATTTTCCATGGAGATAAAGAGGAAGCGAGAACTGCTTTAGCGCAAAACTATAATAAAAGTAGAATTCAGGGAGGGTGGAAGCACGAGGTCGTCTCGCGTCGATGCTCGCGCGAACTTCTTTGTTCGTTCATTGACAAAAATCAATAACGAGCAAGTATCTCTCATGTAAAAAGCTATTTGATTTCATTACTCGATCATAAAAGCGCAACTTCTCTCGTATAAACTAAATTGCCCCGTGCTTTTTAACTCAAAATGGAATATTGTCTTTTTTTTATGTATGAGATTTCAAATTGCATTTGGCTTATTGACTACACTTTCCAGATCTGGAAATTAAATGACAATTTAATTTAACCAACATATTTCAATTAGACGCATTTTTTCAAAATTCAAGGCTTTAAGTTCAATTTCAATTTTAATTTATTGAATTTACTGAAGTTGTAAAGCATTGAAGTTTTATGGCTTTTAATTTGAAGTTTAAACGGTTACAATGAAGTTTGGATGATTATTGATATTTAATTTCTCTCTAAATTTGCATAAGTGGAATTTCATTGGAAATCAGTGGCACATTTCTGGCTACCTCAATTAGTAAAAATTCACTGAGTAATCAGTGACTAATCACTGAAATTCCAGAAAATTCTCACTAATTTCCCAATAAGTTGAAAAATTTTTCCAGTAGAAAAATTTACTGATCTATCAGTAAGCATCACTGAAATTTCACTAACTTTTTCTACTGGGAAATCAGTGAAATTAGTGATTGGTTACTGATTTCTCAGTGAATTTTCGCGGATTGAGGTAGCAATAAATGTGTCACTGATTCCCAATGAAATCTCAGTGATTCAAATTCAGAAAAATGATAATTTTATTTGAAAGCGCCGAAAGTTTCATGTTTCAGAATTTGAAATGATTGAAACTAAAAATTTTGAACTTTGGTTGATTCTTTGAAAATGTTCAAGTTTGAAAATTTTGAATTTCTTAAATTTTGGAGATGGGACGCTTTTAATTTGAAAACTTTTAAATTGCAAGCCTTCAGATTGCAATTTTATAAGAACTGGAAGCATTTTAAACTTCAATGTCTTTAAAATAGAAGTTCTTAAAATACAAATATTTTACAAATAGAAGGGTACAAATTTAAATGCGTTTTTAACTAGAAGTGTTCAAATTTCAATGTTTTAGCATTATTAGCATTCAAAATTCAAGTTTGAAATATTCCAAATCCAACGCTTTTAATTTTAATTACAACCTATAAACTGGAAGCGTAAAAACTTCCAATACTTTTTAAAATTTTCAATCTTGCACGTTTAGAATTGGAATTCTCCAAAATTCAAATTTTTTAAAATTGTAAGAGTACAAATTTGAACGTCTTTAAATTAAAATTTTTCAATCTTCAACGTTTACAAATGAAAATAAATGAGAAAAATATTCATTTCTTTTTAGATGAAACTGTTGCAGATCAAATTGATCCACTTTTTTGGATTACTTATTTGAAACCTTCCAATTAACTAAAAGCGTTTAACGGAGTAAATCGGGAGGTATCAAAATGATCCTAAAACTGGATCAATTCGATCTGCAACAGTTTTATCCAAAAAGAAATGAATATTTTTCCCATGTATTTTCAATTGTTTTTGATTGTTAAAAAATTGATCTGCAACGATTTGAGATTCTAAAACTGTGAAATTTCAATTTTTTAGAATTGGAAAAATTCAAACTTCAACGCTTTCACATTAGAATTTGGAAAAGTTTCAAACCTGAAGGATACTAAATTGAAGGTGTTAGAATATTATTAAGGCGTTAAATATTAAATACGAAATTAGTAAAAATGAAAATAAATAGTGAAATTGCAAACTACAAGAGCACAAGTGAAAAGCAACGCTGAGAAAAAGTGTTTGGTTGCTTCAATCAAATTTTGTTTAATTAGAATAAAAATTTGGCTCAAATGAAGTGAACGATTTTGTTCATTAACCAAAGGTTTATTTAATTCAACCAAATGCATACATACAGTAACCAAATATTTTCCTAAATGCTAAAAATGTTATATTTCAATTACAATAAATATTGACTTCACAAATAGCCAATGGTGTCAATTTTGTTGCATCTCATTTTGAACAATTGAAATTTTTATATTTATTGTGATTTCACTTGTTTTCGTGTCTCATTTTTGTTGTACATCAACTATTAGAAATTTACATGGTAATTTTCAGAGACATGTGACTGAAGATTTATGCAGTTACTGCAAATGAAATTTAAGTTACAGTTTTGTAAATTTCAGTTACATTTTTTTAAATTTGGGAAAATTCTGTTACAAATAAAAATATTCCGTTAAAATACGTTATATTTACGTTTAATACGTTTAATTAATACGTTTAATATATTATTTCCGTTAAATTTACGATACTTGTAACAGAATATTCCGTTAAAATAACGTAATCTTACGATACTTGTAACTAAAAATTCTGAAACTTATAACTTAAAATTAGTGATGCATGCACGGAGAAAAAAGGTCTAGTTAGAGTTACTACGCTCGGCCTAGTTGCGAACTTATAGTACACCAAACTCAGAATTTAGTAAGGGTAACCAATATACACAGTGTGGGGAACTAAGTGGAGTAGTACGAGACGCTAAGCTAGG
>JBAGKK010016741.1:0-11699 GCA_037177015.1 Euceroptres primus
TTTAACTTCCGCATAGCCTCCAAATCGTTGAAATTTTTTGAAGTAGCATTACAAATATAACAACGCATCGCCGATTTCGTACCAGTTACGGCATTACACACTTTCCCATCAATCATTGTGAACGTTAGTGTGCAATTGACTTGACATTTTTTACCATCGATAATCGTAATCAAAGGCTGAAGTGCTTCAATTTGTTTATCGACGACCTGCTTTTCCGCAAGCGTCGATTCTTCAGTTTCGCGTTTAAATTGAAGTCGAATCGGTCGACAATACCACGGAGAAGAAGGCCGAGGATTTTTCCAAATAACAATGTTCGCATTTTCGTCTTCGTCGCGACCAATAAGTTGCAGGGGAACGAGGGAAGTCAGGAGAACATTTGAATCAGAGTCACCTTCTTCAGCAAATTTTTGCTTGTACTCACTCTGCCCTGAACTTCCGTCGAACCCCCACTTAACGATGAGCGACATATTTTGGAGCACATTGCTCTTCAGGACATCCAAAACATCATTTTGTAGCTGCAAAATTCGTTCACCCGTATGATCCAAAAGGGATTGCAATGACACTTCGGCGCGTGTTTCGGAAATCGAAATATCAGACGGATAACAAAGCTTCTTGGCCTCCAAAACAGAATTATAGCTAGGGAAAACTTTACTACCGCATAACATTGTAGTATGTCGAATATTCATATATTGAGACTTGGTTAATTTGGAATCAAGAACGAGAGCTAAGGCAGTATTAGAGGACATTTTTGCTTCTCTTTTGGAGGCACTTTCCATTGCATTTATGTACTTAAGTGCTCGCGTGGGAGATTTGGTGGTTACATCGTCGATGACCTTCGCAGCTGAGACAGCTCCAGATTCTCGCAGGCCCATTTTGGTAGCGTATGAAAGCTCATCCACGCTGTAACTATCACGCAATTTCTGCGCTTTTCTCCTTTTCGAACGCTCACTTGCTTCGGAAAAGGAAATTTCAGGACGCCCGCCACTATGCCGTGATG
Organism: Euceroptres primus; assembly: GCA_037177015.1. Lineage (NCBI taxonomy): Eukaryota > Metazoa > Arthropoda > Insecta > Hymenoptera > Figitidae > Euceroptres > Euceroptres primus. The sequence goes on from JBAGKK010016741.1 coordinate 998, forward strand.
AAGTGGAATCCATGCTTTTATCAGCGCTTTCTTTTTCCTCCAAAAAGATAACCTGATGTCGAAAATATTCCATTATTCATTATTTAAAATTCATTTTCATTAATATGTAATAAAAATGTAATGGAATTATATATTACATTTAACAATATATTTATTAATGTTCAATAATAATTTCATAATATATTCAGTAATATTCTATAATAATTACATAATGTTAACTGAATTTATTACATATTAATTAATAGAAATTTATTTTCATCAATATTTACCGAAACTTTCACTGATTCATTCAACCAATCTTTGTACTTTTTCAAAAAACGATCCTTTTTTCGGTTGACTTCTTTCCATCTTTTTTTCAAAGTCGAAAGACACCTTTTCAACGACTGTTTCGAATGATCCTTTATTAGGAATGTATGGCTGGGTTTGCCGACAAGTGCAATGCCAATGGCGTCAATGACAGGGTCTAGATGTTTTTCCCACTTTCCATCCATCACCTTGAATATCGAATTTCGCGAAAAGGACAATATTTCAGTCCTGGATCCTACGAAAAAAAATCATTTCGATTGGAAAATAATTTTTATAGCACTTTCCAATTAATAAATTGGAATTATTAGCAATTTTCATGAAATGTAGTGATGCAATTGCAATGAAATCCGAAATGCACACTCGGCATATAATAAGAGGTACATTCGTAAAAATCCCCAGGTAGATATACAAAAGAAACCGGCCTGCGGCCCCCCCGTGACGCTGATCCCACAAAGCATGCCATGAGGATCGCACGGAGCGACTACCGAAAAAGCTATTTTTTGGCGAAAAGCGCAAAAAGGCGCAAAAAAGGTCAACGGATTCGTATTCTGCACACTTTTTTACTATAGATAAGGTTGATATCTAAGGTGGATGAGTGGAGATGAAAAATAATTCTCTACAGAAAGAAATGAAATACAAAACGCATGTTGCATCATCCATTTCGAAACGAAGAATTCATGGAATTGGAAAAAAAATGAAAGTATCGTATTCTACATACCTTTCGGAACAACATCCTTTTTAAAATTTTCCATTTCGATGATAATTGCACTCACAACACTATTTTTCGTCGCGCGCTTCGAAACGTGCTCACGCCACAGCTCCGCACGAGTCTCGACAAGTCTGACTTTACGCTCATTCATTCACTTACGCATGGGTTCAATTAAGTGTCAAAACCCTTGAAATTTCGGATTTCAATGCTCCAGTGCCATCTATTGACGAATACATGAAGCTTTTCCTTCAATGATAACTTTCCATTTTTGGGGTTTTGGCCAGGAATTCGGGATTTCGGACCACTGTGCGCTGTACGTTCGACACCATGCAGCGGTTAAATTATTTGAGATCATTTCCGAATTCTTCATCTAAGACTTAGATTAAGAATTCGGAAATAATCTTAAACAATTGAACCGCTGCACAGTGTCGAACGTACAGGCTCTTTGAGTGGTGATATCGAGTGAAGATGCAGCGGTCACTAACGCAGCGTTGGTTTCCCTCTCACGCACGTACCACTTTCTATGCGGCGCTCCTGATTGGTCCAGCTTAATCATTTCATAACTCAAAAACTAAAACTTCCATACATTTTTGCCAGAGGAAGTTTCGGTTTATTTTTTTTTTTTATACAGCCATATGAGTCCGGACACTAAGTTCTGGGACACCCTGTATATCAGGATGTCCAAAGGGTTAAAAAATTCTCCCGCCACTTTCTAAAAACTAATGGATCAAGTGCTCATAGGGTTGCAAGGGGTTGAACTATAATTTATGCCAAGGATCTTGAAGAACATGGAAAAAATATTCGGAGACTATTGAACAGAATTAAAGATGCAAATCTTTCGTTACAACCGGAAAAGTGCGAGTTCCTGTTTGAAGAAGTCGCTTATCTAGGTCACATCATCAGTAACGAAGTAGTGGAGCCTGACCCTAAGAAAATCGAAGCGGTAGAGCACTTTCCAACAGTCAAGACTTCAAGAAATATAAAACAGTTCTTAGGACTAGCCGGATACTATAGGAGGTTTATTAAAGAATTCTCCGCACGAGCAAAAACTTTAACTAACCTTCTAAAAAAAGATGTAAAGTTTCTGTGGGAACCAGAACAAGAAGAGAGTTTTAAGGATCTACGAAAACGTTATGTCAGCCCAATTTTTCAATGTCCTGATTTTGAGAAACCATTCACACAGATGCCTCTGACTTTGTTATAGGTGCCGTTTTAAGTCATGAAATGGATGAACTAGATTTACCTGTAGCTTAATTATTATGAGTACTAAGCCCTCCCAAAATGAACTATTTTACCACTGAAAAGGAATGTTTAGCAGCGCTATATGCGGTTCATCACTTTCGACCATATTTATATGGACGGCAATTCACCCTAGTAAGTGATCATGAACCACTGCGATGGATAGATTCAATAAAAGATCCAGTTCAAAGACTTGTGCGACGGCGTTTAAAATTACGAGACTATGATTATACTTTCAAGTACAAACCAGGAAAATTAAATTACAATGCAGATGCTCTTTCTAGGAATCCCATTATTAAAACAAGTCAAGCAAACTATTCACATGAAAAACCCAAACAAGGCGAAGCCCAAATACTTATTTGCCAAGAAGTCGACCTTCTGTGCTATCTACGGGAAGGGACACGTCAAGTAAAACTAGAGTTGCTACATCAATTCCTGCAACATCAAAGAGACAAGAAAAACGGAAAGTTCCACCTCAAGAACCATCTACATCTTCAGGTAAAGCAGGTTTGGATGGAAGTACAATAGGTAAGCGATTGTTACGTCGTAGAATCGTAGATAACAAACCGAGAAAAACAGGTGCAAGAAATAAGTTCTGATTCTGATTCAGGCGAATCATCACCATATGAAGTAGCTCCCTTGACATCATTTTCGCAACCCTCAGCACCAGAAAGTGCTCCACCGGAAGTACCTTCACGTGTGGAAGAAGTATTTCCTGAAGTAGAAGATTCATCCGACTCCAAACATGAAGAAAACATTCAACCGATTTTAACAGTCAGTCCACCGATGAGTGATAGCGATGAAAGCTCTTCAGAAGAAGAACAATAGGAAAAAGAATGTGAAGAAGCAATTAATTCACAAAGAAACATAAACAGCGATTGACAAAATCTATTTTGCGCTTCAATGAATCATTAAAGAAACATGAAGATTGGATTCAAGATTCAGAATTAGCTCCCAGCAGCAAATAACTTAATACCAGGAGACAATCTTGAGTTTTCTCAAAGAATTGACTCTATATTGAGCTGGGCCAACAATCAACTAGAGGAGGTTCAGAATATATTAGAAAAGGAAGAAACACAAGAAGACAATCCAGTTAGAAAACGAAAAAGTGTTACTTTCAAGGTACTTTCTAAATCACCCTTTACTTCATATGCTTTTTAAAAAAAAACCTATTTTTAATCCAGGGGTACAAACTTCTATAACTAGTATTACCCCTGCATGTCAACAACAAAAATTAGTACGTGTAAAAACTCGTCAACCTATGGATACAGACACACCATTAGGTACCTTTGATAAAGTATCATTAGATACCGTGGAAAAATTACGTACAATTCTAGATGGCAATCAACATATTCTTACCATGCAGGATCAGTTATCTAAATATTGTATAGCGGTAGCTGTGACCAATATTTCCGCTACAACTATTGCTCATGCCGTAGCTAAAGAACTATTTGCAAAATATGGTGCTCCTAAACTCATACTGACTGACAAGGGAGGATGTTTCATCAGCAAACTCATGAGAAAATTATCGAGAATATTCGGTGTTCAGCAAATTACAACGTCTGGATATAGGCCGCAAACGAACGGTTCATTACAAAGGATTCATATTGTTTTAATCGACTATATAAAATAATACGCACAAAATTATGACGATTGGGATAGATTATAACCATTTGCAATGTTTGAATATAATACTGTGGTTCATGAAGCAACAAATTTCACCCCATTAGGAATAGTCTTCGGAAAAACGGCATGATCTCCCAGCTCTTTTTCAACAGAAAAAAACTCAAAACCTATGGCAAATACCTAAAAGAATTAATAAACCGTTTATCCGAAATAAAACTATAGCAGCTAAAAACCTTATAAACGCAAACATTCACTCTAAACAGAACTATGATAAAAAATTAAAACCCTTTCCAGGAAAGGTACGAAATAGGGCTTTTGTAATAAGAGAAACCAAAAGAAGTAAATTTGACCCCCATTACCATGGTCCGAATTAAATAGTCAATATCCTAGATTTATATACAGCAATATTAGAAGATGATAATGGTCATAGATTTCAGAAACACATAGATAAGTTAAAAATCGCTTATGAATAATGTAATCTCTTAAATTACAGGCTCTAATAATGGCACAGACAATAATCTTAACAAAGCTCCTCAAGGGACAAATAGTTCCAACGAAAATCCAACTAAAGGGTATAACAGAAAACCTGAAATTCACGAAGGGGCCCTTAGAGGAATTAGCGGCCGAATACGATTTTACTAAACCTATTTACAGTCTGTATAGAACGGAAGGACTACCACATGACCGGATCTTTTATGTTAAATGTATTTTATAGGATTTAAAGCGACGAAATTTAGTAACATTTAAGTAAGTGAAGGCGATAAAACTATTAGAGCAGGAGAACACTCAGCTACAAGAAAGGTTCTTGCTGAGTTACAAAAAAATTATTATTTCAGCGATGAAAACAATGTAGCAAATGAAACCGAAGATACCTATGTAATTTGTTTAAACAATAAGTCAAAATTTTTAATCAAATTACACAAATGGGAGAACTGTTGCGAGTACTGTTATTTAAGGGGCCATGTAATGAAAAATTGTTACAAAACTATTAAGCGAAAAAAAAGATTAGACGAAAAACAAAAATGCACAGAAAAATATTTTTGGGGGCTTTTAAGGAATGAAAGCATAGAAGAAGTATTCGAAGAAGAATTCTTTGGGCTTTAATACATTATTGTATCCTTCTGTAACTAATATTATTAAATATAAATTACTTATCACATAAAGCTATAATTATTATGAACACAATATAATTATATACAATATTAAGAAAATGATATGATATATTTAATGATTATTTTGATTTAATAAATAATTATATACATTGTTTAAAGTACATTATCATATTTAAAACTAATTATGTTTACAATTTTCCTTTGAATAATAATTATTTCATGTATTGATACCTAAAATAAACAAGCAAAGAAATACGAAAGAAAGGAAGAAAGAGGATTTAGAGGTTACCTTCCACTCTCTTTCAAAAACATTAATAGTAAACTTTATATTAAGAAATTAATTCAAAACCTAGTTTTATTCTATTCAATACATAAAAATACTTTGTTCAAAATAATTATATTCTATTTAATGAATAAAATACATTATTTAAAAATATTACTATCACCTTATTCTACTGCCAGTAGACTAATAATTATTAATGCTTGAATTTTCTTGAATAATCAATTAAAAGAAAGACAAAAAAAAGAAGGAAGAGGACATGGAGGTTGCCTTCTACTTTTCTCTTTTAACAAGAGAGCGCCTGTTTAAAAAAATACCTTTATAAAATCAAGCACTTAATAGTAAGCATAAACTATAATATAAATTTATTAATATAATTTTCTAAATGTGCAGATGGACAAAATAATTTCAACAACCGGTATCAATAAATTGGGATGGATTTTCTCTACTCCTAAGTATATAACTGCAGCATTTTACATTTTGCTTTTGTTAATACTAGCAATGGCAATCTACAAAGTAAAAAATTGCGTTGCAAGCTTAAGAAAAAGAAGAAGACAAACAAACCGACAATAAAACAATTTTCTACAGTCATCGAGGACGATAATTATTGTAAGGAGGGAGGACAACAAAAACGGCAATGTTAAAAACAACCGCTATTGACACTCATCCCTGACGATAGGCAACCCGACAATTAAATCAAAATCCAGCCACTACATGCCGCACCAAGACTCCGCCTACAGTGTAGTGAACAACCATACCACATAATCACATTCATCATATCAATGAAGTATGGAGTCCGACAGCAAGATGACATCGCCAGCAAAATCGCGAGTACTATGCCAACTCTACTTAAATTAAAAGTTGCCAGAAATTAATGTATTAGAATTACTAGTCTAGGACAAAATTTGGATTTTAAATAAGTTACAGCTTTAAAATACAAATGTGTGAAGTAATTGAAATTCAAAGATACATGCATCTTAAATTTTAAATACAGCCCGCCAGGGTCGGTAATGCAGATTGCACTAATTGATAAATCTTTTTAAGTTCTTAAAAAATTACAAAATATGATAAATTAAATTGATTGGCTATAATTCCTGTTGTAGTTAATCATAAGGGGTCAACTTCTTCCAAAAAAATATCCTTAAATACAAGAAATTATTACGCATATGGTACTATCGGGTTAGGAATTATAAAATCTTTAATTTATTATATTACTGTAAATTAAATCCAACTTAAGTGATGTTAAGCAAAGAAAAAAATACCCTAATTCCATATAATTGAAATTTGAAGCCAAGAGTTATTTATAATTGTGTATTTGGAATTAGGTGAAATTGGAAATTGCATGTATTCAATTCCACACTGTGTACCAATTAATATGCATAGATGCATATATGCATGCGCATGTGCATGTGTATGTAAATGTATTTATGAGTATATATATAACCCTATAAACAAAAATATTTACAACTGAGAAGCGAAACAGACCACATAATAAGACACATGAGATAAAAAAATATATATTGTAACGCCGTATTTCTTGCCGGCATTACATATTATGAATTTAATTAAATTAAAGTTAGTTTATTTCTCTGAATGCTAAAAACAAAGCTCCAGGCTCGAATCAATTCAAGCCCTGTAAACTCGAGTTGACAGGTCGCGTGATTGTACCCACAGGACCTGTCAACTGACACATCCTTCTCTTTTCTTTTAATGATAATAATAAATTGTATAAATCACCTGTCAACGTGGGAGGTTATCCCATGGTAAATCCGTAGAGGTTAGGTCTCCAAGTTCTCGTCTCGTACCAACCAGAGTCAGAATTGCACTGTTAATTATTTCAGTGACTCGATATTCTTATTTTCATGATCACTGCGAATGAGGGTCGTTGGCCCTCATTAGGAGAACAGCTGATGCTCAGCTGGTGGTGTTTCGCGATTTTGACCGATCGGCGAGCTATCGTTACAGCTGACGACTGGCGCAGTCTCGGCACACTAGGTACCAGCGTTACCTACGCGCGACATTGTACCGCTTACGAATTTTTAATCTTGTATCTTTCGCGGGGTAGCGGGTGGTGCTGCAGATGACCACACCGAGCGCTACGGTAGTCTTGGGAGCGAACGTCATTGCGCGACGTGGCGATCGTCGCCATTCTAGTCTGGAGCTTCGAGGCGATCGTCCATTTCTGCTGTTCTTGTGTTCCAACTCCTTTTGCGTTGACGATGCACTCCTGTGGTCAGGGCTGTTTCCGGGGAGGACGCCGCTTAGGTCAAGGTACTGATTCCCATGGTTTTCTCCGTGATTTAATGTAAACGGTTTAATTTAGATCACGCTCCTAAAGCGGGGGATCGCGTTGGCAATCTTACTCTCTCTTCAAGTCCGGTTATTCAGGAGTCAATTCTATCAAATTCCTAAATATAAATATCGCTAAATTAGAGTCAGTGGCTATTATTTGATGTTAATTCTGCCTCTGGCAGATTCGTCCTCGACCTAAGTTTTGGGTATGGCGGCGTGGTGAGACGCCACATTGAGCGAACTGTATCCGACTCAACTGTAGATTCTCGCGTTAGTTGGTTGGAAAAGTCCATATGAATTACAATAAAGTTTTTATTAAATTTTATGTGTTGCTTAAAAGTGTGCTGTAGTCATTCTGGAGTTGCTCCATACTCCCCCCCCCTCTCCGCGGTCTGAGTATAGTTGTGCCTCTCAGTAAATTCATTTCCTTTCTTTTTCAAACTCCTATTGGTACTTTTGGGGGCACCAAAAGTACCTGGCGCTCAGCAAATAATTAATCGATTTTTGGTGTTTTGTTGCGACAGCAATATTTTCCTATTTGTGAAGTCTTCAATTAATGTAAAATTAATTGAAGATAAAGTAAAATAAAATTTACTCAATCAAATTAATCTAAAAATAATTAAAAATCAATAGGAAGTTTAGTAAAATGTTATCGAATAAAGTAATTGAAAAATCAAATTCTATAACTGCAATGACGCAGTTATAAATAGCGCCCGTAGTATGCGGCCCGAGTAACGCTAGGGTGATGACATCACCACTTCCTCTTTTGGATGACTCATGAGAGTTATTGATCGCCTCATGGCTTGAATCCTAAGGTGAAACCCAACCTTGGTAAAATTGAATTATTATCAGTGATTTATATACAGTGTACTTGAAATTCGAGACAAGGACTTTTGTCCTTGTAAATTAAATATTTGTTCGATATTGGGAATTCGGACGTGAGGAATTAAAATGTTTCCTTAAAAATTCAAAATATTTTTCGATTTTGAATTTTGAGATGAGCATGATAAGGGTTTTTGACCTTGTAATTAATTCGTTTCGATTTTAAACTTTTGGAAGTTAACAATGTAAAAATTTGACCTTGATTTAATTTTGAGTTGCAGTATCTTTTAACGGTATTCTAAATTGTTAAAAGCTCAAGATTTTATCTCAAGAACAATACGTTGAGATAAAAATTTAACCGTTATTAACCTAGCACTGTAACTCATTTCTAAAATGTTTCTACACTAATTTTTTCTACGCTAAAAAAAGTGTGCTTTGACAACTGTGTTAGAAAATTCATAAATTCTAATTAAAAAAAAAAAATGTGGCACCAATGTGGGCCTTTCCACTCTCAAACGAAAAATATTATGTCCCTTTATTGCTACCGGGCCATCAATTCTACTTTGTTTCGAGATTTCGAGCATGTGGAAAATATATAATTATAATTATAAATAGCGAAATTTGCACACTTTGTCATATCCTGGAATTTTTTTCGAAAGGTGCCCCAATTTCTTTAAATAACTTTCTTAAAGCATTTAATCAAATATGGTAAGAATTTTAAAGCAAATTGTAAAGAATAAAGCTTTTTCTCCTTAGAACATATTTCATAGAACGAATCGTTCTCAAGTTATAGGATTATAAACAATTGATTTTCTTAAAAGATTAAAATCATTATAGAATTATATCTAAGACTCCAGAGTCTAAACTTCTAAATCTCGGTTCACCCGGCACACCGGACCAATAATGACACTTGAATGAGGAAAATTGCCTTAGAAAAAATTTGTAGTTCTTCAATTAGCGACTTAAAGATGCGATTTTTCGCATCTATGAATTTTTACGATTCTAGAGATATGTCATTTGTCGTAAAAATTTTAAAACTAGATTAAATTTGAAATTTTTAATTCCTTCAACTTACACAAAATACAAATAGACACAGCGGTCTTTTAATTTTTTCAATTCAAAATAGGAGATAACAGATCTTCGTAAAGATATATAGGTCTATAATTATTTCTTATATTTGTAAATTCGTTTCGTGTATTTTAAGAATAGCAAATTAATTTTCATTGAGCCGGTAAAAATTTTTGAAAACATGCGGGCGTGTGAAAAATGCCGATATTACGTCATTTTTTAAATAAAATGAACACTACAGTTATTTATTTAAAATTAAGTACATAGAGAGAAACAGTACGATTAGGGATGATTTAAATTTATTATCTATAATGATATTTTGGAGTTGTAGCTGAAATAGGAGAGGAAAAATGTGTTTGAAGTGACCTGTCAAAATGTGTCATTTTCGTAAAGTTTGATAATTTATTACAAATAAAATACAACACGGAAAATTTTAAAACTTGTTTTAAAATAAAGATTGATACCAACCATCTGCACAGTATTCAGTAAAACTGCTCATCAAAATTTATCCTTCTAGATTTTCATCCTCGAAAACCTGAAAATTAGCACAAAAACACCACTTTCAAACCCGCGTATTTCCGAATATACATTTTTGAAAAAAATACCTGCGTGAATAAATTATTTAAACTTATATCTAACACTCACAAAAACTTCGTGGATGTACTTTGGTTGGTTCACTATTAAATACCGTTTAAATTTTTTTCTCCACCAACCGATTTTGACAGAGTTAACTAAAGTTGACAAAGACGAAAAAGTAAACTGGAGGAAACAGTCAATGTAGCGATTACTTTTCTTTTTTTGAATTTAAATTTCAACACAAATTCCACACCTCAGTTAAGTATAATGAATCACTAATTTCAGTCAATTTCGAAATCATTTCGACTGTCCCGAAGAAAATTGTCTTAACAAAGATTTCCGACTACAGAGTGTATCAACTATATTCTACTTTGCTAGAGTGTCGTATTTCCATTTACTAATACACAGAGATATGATACTCTAGCGAAGTAGAATATAGCTGATACACCTGTTTCCGGAAATTTTTGTTAAGACAGTTTTCTTCGGGACAGTCGATTTCAGGGCTGCTACAAGCCAGGGGAAGTACAGAAAAATCTGAAAGTTTCAAGGATCCTTTTTTTATTCAACAAATTATAATTGTAAGTAAAATTATAACTAACCAATTATAATTATATAATTACAATATTATATAATTATAATTACAATTATAATGTCAGATAACGGTCAGTGAAA
>JBAGKK010016752.1:0-11699 GCA_037177015.1 Euceroptres primus
CAATTTTATGTCTATAACTGTATGTAAATATATATACTTATAGTATTTTTTTATATTCACTTAAAATATATTTTAGTATTTTCTTTTACATTAACCCTCTGCCTGATCATTCGACCGTTATCGTCAAAAATCGTCAATTCGGACACCTGGTAGGGACAATGGGAAACACGTTCTATAGCGCTGGAGTAGGGATAAGGTAGGGCAGGCAGAGGGTTAAAACAATCAAGATTTTAATATACACTGAAAGCCCGATTTAAGGCCGGCTTCGGGGGGTTGCCTCAATGGCCTTGGGCTTAAAGCGAGTGTCTCTAAACGTAAAGAAGTCAGGGTTGTATGAACTATTTCTGTTGGATTTTTTTCACGAGTGAAAAATATTTTTTAATATAAGTTTAATTTAACGTTCATCTCACTGTTGAGTTTGATTTAGTTATTATTTATGAATTATTACACATAACGCATAACCAAAACACTCAAAACGAGCTAATACGAACCGACGCATAGACTACTGCATCACTATTGCGCACTTTGTTGCTACGCTACTTGCGAGACGCCGCTGAGCTCCGAGTTCAGCTTTCCTCGTCCCCTTGGACCCCTTGCCAAAATTTGAATGGGTTAGTATGTATAAACTACTTCCTGGAAGGCTTATTCCGGTCGGTATTCAACCGCGCTTTCAGTTTAGTTTTCTTTTTTTAAAAACATCTAATTTCTTCAACTTACATCCCATTGCTCTATATTTTATGAAAAAGTCAATATTTATAGACAACTTGATGTTTAATTCCTGCAAATATAAAATAAGTGAGAGACAATTGTTATGCATATGACCATATTCCCAGATGCATTTCCAACACTTAAAAAAAATCGAACCCTCTAGCTTCAAAAATGAGGATGCGAGACACTTTCAAAGTTCGAAGTCTGCGAAACAGCATTTCGAAAAAACCGCAGTGGCAGTTTTCATTGAAAAAAAATTAAATTCCAGCTGAAAGTTAAAGAGATGTTGTTTCAAAAAGCCCAGTGACAAGATAAAGATTAATATCAGGCAGTAGTTATAATATATTATAACTTTTAAAATAATGATCAAATATCGGGTTTTGTCATAATCGACAAAGTGGTCTGTTTTGAAACATCACTTATTTTGTGAAGTTCTAATTTGAAGTTATAGAGTGAAGTTCAAAATCGCAATCTTAATGAAATTACAAACAAATAAAACCAAAAAAGAACCTTGAATCGGTTCGGGATGATCCAAAGTGGAAGTGAAAGGTAAAAAGAAGTACTAAACGATGGCGTAAACAGTTTTAAGGGGGAAAAATCGCTGCTTGTGTTATATTATTTCAAATATTGCTGAAAATTGCTATTTTTTCACTTTTGGGTTAGGTTATCTCGATATACTGACCTATAGGAAAAAATTGGACAACGGATTCGTTTTTAGGATATCTAAATCCTTCGGGGTCACCTGGTCCAGTACTTGGGTACAAAAAAAAGTTAATTTTTGTTGGCCTGTGTTATTATAGAAAACAATTGAAAAACGTCAACATCACAACAATTATCAATAGTGAAGCAACTTCACACTGCGATCGGAAACCCATCAAGATAATTATTATTATGTATATATAAAAACCAATCTCAAAATATAAAATAATAAAAACACAAAAGCATCTCTCCGAACCAACTTCATGCTGCGAAGTGAAATAATAATAAAATGTAATGAATAAAATCGATTTAAAGTTGCATTATTTACTTTAAATCCTCGTCCAAATTACAATTTCATTTCCAATTAATGGAATAGCTGATATATTAGCTGTGAACACTTGTAGATTATTATTATATAATAATAATACCTCAAAAAAGGAAGAAAACATATTCTAAATTGTATAAAGCTAAGAAGGATTAATTCTGTTAGGAAGAATGACCATACATCAACAGATCTATTTATCATAGGTTAACATTTATCGCAGATTACCAATTACCATAAATGCATGTTTTTCTTCAAGATTCAAATTAGATAACCATTATGATGCCTTGTGTAAGATTGAGAAACAAACTTCTATACAGTATTTGATGTAATAGGTATACGAATCACGATAAAAATTACGGAAAACATCTGTAGCAGTGAATACCAACTTGATTAATACGGTAAAGGATCCACGTACGCGAATCGCAAGTCGACCTCCGATCCAGTGAGAGTTTCATCCACGTTACTTTCATTACATTAGCTTCGCCGATCGCGAAGCCAACGGTGGGTATTCGAGATGCACCTAACCTCCAATTAGCTTACACTCAAACGCCATTCTCCTCGTGATAAGAATTGCGTAAGCCCTCTTGATCGATCGGATCGATCATCAATCGGGCGCAACTTGTCGCAATGTCGCGATTGAAGCGTAACGGAAAATTGAAAAGATTGTACTGAAAAGTAATTTTTCCATTGACTTTCAGTGAGACTCGTTTGGAAAAGAGACATTACTACTTAATTATGCAGGTGAATTATGGTACACTTCAATGACGGTTTTCGGTCTGCAATTCATGAAAGTGACACGTACTGAGATGCCTTCCGCGTTGATCCGACGATTTTTTATGCGCTGCATAAATTCCTAAGAAGCCTACCAAGCTTTCTTTTTCATTTATAGACGTACGCACGCAACCTGCATCGCGAGCTCGTTTTAAGAAGATTGCGAAACGACTGATTATAAATTGCCGCTTAAAATACTGAGATTGGTCCGCTAATACTTTACATCCGTGGGATAAGTTCAGTTTATGAGCTTACAAATCCAATTTAGAACTAATCGAGGGATCTCACTGCATTCTCACACTAAATCCCAAAGTATTAAGTTTTGATCTGAAAACGAATCAATCCACACTGAAAGAAATGATTCGGCAGCATCAGCCATACGACTGTAGGTTAAAAATTTAGGGTTATGTTTCTAATACAATATGTGCCACTCAACTGTATTTTTTTACCAATATACAAAGTTAACCTATTATATAAACTTGTATTTTTGGTTCACCAAACATACAAAGAATTTTAGCACTTACGAAATGGGAAATATGTACAAAAATTCAATGTCTGTGTGCTACTCTTAAATGAAATGTGGAATTCAATTCAAAGTTTGTCTCAGTGAGCTATATCTAAAATTTGAATTTTGGTCATACTACTGGATGGTAGATTCACCCGACTTGGTATGCTTTAATTTCAAATTCACACACTTGACACACTTGAATGCGTGAATTCACGTTAACGTTGATCAGCTCGTTAAAGTGCTGATTTTTCAACTTTAAACGGATGGTCAAATTGCATATTTCGAATGGCTGCATCTATTTCAATCATACAATATGGCGAATCTAATCGGAAATATGTGTGTACCGACTAATAATTTCTTTCAGTGCACTGCAGTGCACAGTGGGTAAAAAATGACTTTTTTGGTTCAAAATAACGTACAGCCCACAAATATCGACCAATTTTGTCGGTCAATATTTGGTAAAAAAATTGAAAAAAAGGCTGATAAAATTTTCCAGAGAGTTATCAAACCTGATTTTTTATTTACTTTTTCAATTTTTTTTATCAATAAACAAATATGGCGAAAACAATGGCCATTTTTTATATTTGACGTTACCGGTTTCTCTTAGGATTATTCTTTTTAATATTGTAAACAAATTTAATACACAAATGCATTATTCAGACATTTGTCGACAGTAAAATTCGTTTTTTTCGATGTCAAGTTCTTTTAATTATGAACTTCATGATAATTTCAGCAAAATTCATAATTTGTTGATAAATTTTATGATTTTTTAAATAAACAAATGCATTATTCAGGCATTTGTCGACGGAAAAATTCGGGTTTTTCAATGTCAGTCCTTTTAATTGGGAACTTCACAATAATTTCAGCAACATTCATAATTAGTTGATTAATTTTATATACTTTTTTTAAACAAATTTAATAAAAAAATGTATTATTCGGGCATTTGTCGACGGAAAAATTCGGTTCTTTCAATGTCAGTCCTTTTAGTTGGAAACAATGATAATTTCAGCAACATTTATAATTAGTTGATAAATTTTATGTTTTTTGAAAACAAATTTAATAAACAAATGCATTATACGGGCATTTGTCGACGGAAAAATTCGTTTTTTTTATACCAGTCCTTTTAATTGGAAACTTCATGATCATTTTAGCAACATTCATAATTAGTTGATAAATTTTGTTTTTTTAAAAACAAATTTAATAAACAAATGCATTATTCGGGCATTTCTCGACGGAAAAATTGGTTTTTTTCAATTTCAGTCCTTTTAATTGGGAAGTCCATGGTAATTTCATCAACACTGATACTTAGTTCATAATTTGTATGATTTTTTAAAACAAATTTAATAAACAAATGCATTATTTGGGCATTTGTCAACGAAAAAATTTGTTTTAAAAAAATCATAAAATTTATAAAATAATCATGAATGTTGCTGAAGTTCCTAATTACAAGAATTAACACAGAAAAAAAACGAATTTTTCTGTCGAAAAATGCCTGAATAATATTAACATATTTATTTTTTTCATAATATTAACAAGAATAATCTTTTTATATTAACATAATATTAACAAGAATAATCTAAGGAGAATTTTTCTCCAATATAATATTGTGTCCATCCAAGTTTCTTCCAATATAACTTTAAAAATCGTAAAATTATTGAAAATTATAGAAAATAAACTTTCAACATATAATTTTTTTATAAGAAATTTTTTTGTTTATTATATCATGATGGAACATCTTTAGCTAATGTTACTCTATGAAACGTAGGCGATTGCAACAATTTTCCTATTATTGACGAGCACCGGGAACGTCAAATAGAAAAAATGGTCATTTTTTGATCATATTTGTTTATTTATAAAAAAAAATTGAAAAAATAAATCAAGAATCAGGCTCGAAAACTCTCTGGAAAATATTATCATCTTTTTTTCGAATTTTTTACGTCAAAATCAATCAATATTATTTGTGGGCTGTACGTTATTTTGAACTAAAAAAGTCTTTTTTTTCCAGTGTACAAGCGCTTTGATCCGATGCTGGATCATTTGAAGACAGTTGAAATCTACATTATAAAATTGTGAATGAAGTTGTAATTTTTAAAGTGGTTGTTATTTTCAATGTAGTTTTAATTTTTAAAGTACTTGTAATTTTCAATGTAGCTGTAATTTTTAATGTAGTTGTAATTTTCAATGCAGTAGTCATATATATATATATATACACACACACATACATACACACATTCATTTTTTTTTTCTTTCTAACTGACGTCTTATAAATTCAAAGAATCATAAAATTTCTCGAAAGTGAAGTTATCTAGAACTGCTAAGCTGTAAAAAAGCGTGATAAATCTTGGGAGGAAAATGTTGGACGATGTTTGGAAAAGCAATTCGAAGTAATAATACCGACTTATCTTTGGGAGACATGAACGTGAGACAATACCGAGATGAGACGGTTGGGAGACGACGTCGACCTTACGCCACTATCGATTTGCACGAGAGTGCTGCCGCGGTTTTCACAGTAGCGACAACAGATGCGCGTGGGTCGCTCCTGGAGTTGCTAATTATGCGAATGATCATTTAAAGGTCATTTACAATGGAAAAAGATCCCAAAGAAACACCCAAAGGCGATAAATCAGCCGCAATTGGTGATAGGTTAAGTACATACTCAAAAGAATTACTCATACTATCTCTATTTATTACGGAATTTAGGGATTTCATCCGGAAACATCAATATTCATCGTATTGGTACTTTAGCTATTAAAATTGCTCAATTATTTAAATCTGGCAATCATTTGTGTTCGATTGCTTAAAACAGAAGAGAATGAATTGAAACAATCGGTCAACAAATAGGTTCAAGGATTAGAAAACGATTTGGTGAGATGGACAAGGAAAAGAGAAGAATTTGTACGTCAAAAACAGAAGACAAATAAAACGTTTGTTAAAAGCGAAAATGAAGAAAATACAAAGGAAACTGAAATGACAGAGCAAATGAAGGAAAGACAAAGGAAACTGAAAACGGTTCAAAGAGACTGAATGCTTCGACCTTTCTTTATAGTGATGGGTGGAAAAGCTATCAATTCTTGGCTAAATGACTAAGGCTAAAGGCAATAGAGACAGATGTATTGTTTCCGTGGAAACATTGACCCTTCTTTGGAGTGGGGACCGATAACGAAGACGGCTATGTAAGAAGCTCGACCAATTTTAATACACTGACACAAGGAAGTAACACCAGATTCTATCAGAAGAAAGTCAACAACACCACGACCTTAAAAATCTTTAACTTTACTCTATTAAGATCAACATTTGAAACACTACTCAAGTTTTATTAAAATCGATAGCTTTATTCTATTAAGATCAACATTTGAAACACCACTCAAGTTTTATTAAAATCGATAGCTTTACTCTATTAAGATCAACATTTAAAACACTACTCAAGTTTTATTATTTGATTTGATTTATTTATTAGAGCGATAACCCAACAGGTTTCTATTTACAGGGCTATACAATATTTATAACATGACGTCTTAATTTATCGCTCCTTACAGAGCGTTAACTGTTCTCTAAATCTGAATCAGTCAAAATTTTCACTGATTTCATTCAGTGACCCATTTCTAGCACAGTAAATCCAGACGTTTCATTTTTGATCCGAAATGGAATCAAAACGTTACAAACAATTGAAAACTACATTACTACTATATAAACTTATCTACGTAGTGGTTATATAGTTGTCACTTCTTTGTAAAGTTTTGATCCGATTTCGGATCAAAAACGATACTTCTGGATTTAGTAACACATTTAGTGAGTTAATTCATCAGTGAATTTTAACTGAATTTCAGTTAAATTGACTGAAATTCAGTCAAAATTCATTGATGAATTAAAAATGGGTCGCTGAATGAAGTCAGTGAAAATTTTGACTGATTTAGATTTAGAGAGTAAGCGATTGCACTCTTAGCATAAATGAAAACCTTGATTTCACCAATTTCTGTTTAAATTCAATTGATTCCTAAAATTTAATTTTTTTCCGAAATGATTCCTCTGAAATCCTCTGTGATTTCAAACGTTAAAAGTTGTTAGAAGTGGCTGATTCGAAAGTGAATGGGTACTCTAAATTGTATATGACTATGTGCTGAAGCAATTCCGGACAATCCGCCTCTGACTAGCTTAAAAATGAACAATTAGCATCTGTTGCAAATTAAAGGACATTTCAAAGATGATTTTTAAAGCAACATTTGCATGTAAAATTTCCAGTGTTGAAATTTACCAAGAACGAGAGAAATGCGAGTTAGCAATAGGGTAAAAAACGACTTTGATGACCGACTAAAGATGAGAGGGGGGGCACTTAACAACAGCACAAAGCAGACAGACGCACTGCTCTCATAATCTCTCCTTCTCTCTCTTGTCTCGACATAGAACCTTTCACTCTGCTCTCTCGAGATGGCGAGTACTCGATCCCGATACTACATTCTCTAAACTAAAATGCGTCTCGACTATGCTACATTCGAGTATTGTGAAACAAATACCGTAACGAATCACACCAAGGGTTGACATTTTCATCGATAGTCATAGAACCACCGCCCACGTTTGCATGACATTTTCTGCATCCAATAGACAAATCAACTATGCACGGAAATCAGCTTTGATATTCGAGTACCCTCGGGATATATGTACTATATCAAAAGGTGGATTAAACGCTTCGACACTGATTGCTTTCACCGCTCGGTCTAATCATCGTTACATCAATTCTCGATATTTCGATTAAAAATATGAAGTAAATATTAAAAGCGAATATAAAAATATTTATTTTTATATTTTAGTAATTATATCCATTACTACACAAGAACAGATCCAAAATATGATAATTTTTAGGCAATTGCTGATCATGTGTTATAACCGTGTGTATTACGTAAAATGTACTCAAGATTTCGGCTGACTTTCTGAAGAGAAGTTTTCATGACTTACTCTTTACATAACTCTAATCTAGCGACACGTGTAATTGATAGTAGTCTGTAATATAAAAAAAATGGCTAAAAATATCCTGCAGTGTAAAAATTGCAATCACCCTTGGGCAGCTGTCCAATCATCTGCCGAAGGGAATTGAATCAATTACGTAAGCAGTTTTGCATTGATGATTTTCATCGTTTTTCTGATCAGAGTCATTCTTTTAAGATTGTTTCTTCATTTCTAGGCGCCTGACATTTATAAAGTTTATGCTTCCACCAACATTTCATAATAGTTTCCAAAGTCGAAATAGGAAAGAAGGAACGAAGTTATTTGAATATTTGGTGAAGTAAATCCTTTGTCACAACATCTTTTAAATGTTTTCTTTGTGTATTTAACTTATTTATCTTAATTGGGTTTTTAGAATGCTAAGATATGCCAAAGTGTTCTGGACAGTCTTTCAACTGATTTCCACTTGAGAGCGCTCTCGGTAATCAACCTAAGAATCTTGAGTTGGTAGCATCGCTTAGATATTGCTGAGATATTCTTGGCGACGCCTCGTTGGTGTGTACAGTAAATTCACACATACAACTTAATAAAGTGGAATAAATTACACGTCCTACCGTTATTCGACTATTTAATCCAACATACGGTTTCTTCGACCAATTGAAAGCCTCGAAATACTGGAATATCATTCCAATTATTCGTGATACAAACGAAGACAGATTGACCTAAAGACTGGCGACTTGAATCTGAAGTCATGTGAAATTATAAATGTTGTGCAAGAACATCGTCATTAAAAGCAATATATCATAAATATAATTGTCAAATGTTATTAGTATTCTTTAAAAATCAATAGTGTATAAATTAGGAAGATAGATTTTCCAAATTACTTTACTGTCAGAAAAGCTAGACTGACGCAATGTGAGAAGAACTTTTAGGTGAAATCGAGATTGCTGTGTTGTAATGTGGCAACGCTGTCGCGATTAATAATGCTTTCAGCGTTAAAACTGTTACTCGCTTTTTCGAAAACCGGCTTTCCCCTATGGCTAAAAGGAAGAAATTGGGCAGTGTAAATGAATATTTTAAAGCAAACGAATCATTGACGAGTTTAAAGAATTTATCTAGTTTTGTTGAAAACAGATTAGTCTCGGTCTAATACTTCTTCAAGATATACAGCTCAGCAATGACCCACTCTTTTAAACTATAAGGAATTTCAACTACAGTCTTTATAACTCTAATTTTTTGTTTGGACGACTAAGAACCATTTATATTCGAAAAATGAATTTTCGGAACAGTGCCAAAGTCTGTTAAAAAGAAATTTTGTGAGATATTATTTCAGTAGATACTTTATTTTTACCACAACAAAATGCCAAGAATGTTAGGAAACGAATTCGATAACGAACAAGCAATTGAGTAACTATAATGAGATTTATGAGTTTGTTATTTAACGCTTGAATGCCTAACGTCTGTTACTTTACTTCACAGAGAGAATACAGAAATAATGTAATTAATGTTAGAGAAAAATTGAACGGTGTTTCTTTGTCTGGAATGATTTTTTCAGAGAAATCATTGGATTAATTGCAAGGAGAATTTAATCGGTTTTAAGGGATTTCGGCTATTAGAAATATTTTCTTAAGAAAGAAGGGGAACAAAAAAAAAGTCGCAGAGAATTTCAGAAGATTATAAGGGATGGTAAAGATTTGACAGGTATTGGGAAAGATGAAGCAATTGTAAATTACTAAATTTCTTTAGGGTTTGGAATCTTCTTAACCAATTTTTTAAAATTGAACTTGTAAAAGAATTTTAGCTGCTGGGTGGAAATTAATTCCACACAGAAATGGTAATGTCGCTCACTTAGAAGTGAAGGGGCACGTGCACTTAGAGTGCAACCGTTTCGACTCCACGAGGACGTCTGGTCTCCACGGTTCGCGGAACTTCCGTTACCCGTGCAAGCAATTTTCATTCTCTATGCTTTATAATACAAGGCGTCAACTAAAACTAAACTCATATTTTATCATAGCTTACAAGAGAAAATGAAATCTACTTTTTCATTCAATATTTTTCAGCACAAACTCTTCAAACTAGTCCAACAGATTATTATTGTTAATGAAACAAGTTTCTTCTAACACAGAGAAAATGCAGATTCGAAAAATAGCATTGAATACCAGAAATTTGGGAAAGAATCCTGTTCACTTGGGAATGAATAATATTAGAATATGAATTCATTTCCACGATGAATGTTTGGGTTCGAGTCCTAAACTATTTCTACATTAAACTTTAGTTTAATTAAATTGACTACTGTGTTCACTGAACAAATAACAAGGCAGCGTAGTATGTAATCGTTTCCAGAATTATCATCGTGGAAATGAATTCCTAAACTAATAATATTCATTCCTAGTTTTCGATTCTCACTTTCCTTCTTGAACAATTAGGAAATTGTTATTATTTTATTAATTGAAGACAAAGTCGAATCGACTGATCTGGTCTTTAACTTTTATGGTAGTCTTTTACATTTTACATTTTTTAAACATATTTTTGGCTGTATTTTGGTTTCATAGTCTCTTTTGTTGTGTGCACATGATTTACACTTGAATGGTACTTGAACAGATCGTAAGAAGCATAAGGTAAAACACCTGATTAGATTTCCAGTTTCACAATATGAAATGTTGAGGTTCAATGTCCTGAAGGTAGTTGCATTTTTAAACAAATTTGGATGTTAAACACGTCACTCCTTCTAATTTTCTTCTAGAAAAATGGATATATTTTCTAATAATTTTTATAGCACTCTAAAACGACTAAAGCAGTTCTTAATTTTATTCAGTTTAAAATGCTACATCGATTAACGAGGTCGATTATGACAGATTATTCAGTGCAGTCATTTGACAAGAGGCAGTTATTTAGATTCGTTGTGCTATATTCTTTAGTAGTGTATTGATAATTTAATGCCTCTGTTCATTTACGTCTTTCAATTTATTCAAGCATCAAAACTTATCAGGAGCGATTATCTTCGTCACAACTCACAGCAATAACAACAACTATCGTGTGACGGCAATAAGATTGAAATGACGTTGGCGAGTTTCATTGTAATTCATGCACCTGAAAATACGTTTATTTAAATCAGTAGGCGTTTCCTAGAGCGGGGATTTTTTACTTGTTTTTACTTGTACATTTACACTTTTAAAAATAGTCTGTCAAGTAAGAGCGTGATCGGCAAAAGTCGATGAAAACTGTACACTAAAAATAAATCATTGTTATAAATTTAAAGAGGAGAATTTACTCTAAGACGCTTTGTGAAAGATATTGTGTCGTTTCTTTCATACGCTTCGAGTCATATCGAATAATTAGAGTAAATTCTCCTTTTTTCAATTTATAACAATGATTTATTTCTAGTGTGCAGTTTTCACCGACTTTTGCCGACTTTTACTTGACAGACTGTCAACCAAGAAATGAATGCTTAACAGATTTGATAAACTGCGCAACAGCTGTTATTACACAAAATTCCAAAATTATTCTAATATGAATGATCTAAACAAACTTGGAGCAAGACTCCAGTTGTTTCTCCTTTTTTTCCGACCGTGAATATGATTTAAATATACAGTAATGTGATTTTTATTGTTTTTGTTTGGTGCCTCTCTTATAGAGGTTTCCAAAAACAAAAAACAAAAAAACAAAATTTTTTATAATGACTAGTATGTCTTTTTAAACACGTTGTTTAAATTATTGTTTGAAAGTTTGTGACAATTATATATATTTTTT
>JBAGKK010016763.1:0-11699 GCA_037177015.1 Euceroptres primus
AATCCTTAGCCGAATTTGTTCTAATTTTTTGTTAGTGTCACTTCGAGATTGTCAACTTCCACATGTATTTCCTCAAACCTGGATAACTTTTTCTATTCAAACTTTTTTAGCTACAATTCAGTAACACTTCAGCTCGGGAGCGGACCTTTGTTTTATCTTTAAATGGTGATTTCGATTTTACACAATGTTTTTTCACTCTACATTGGACACTGGAAATGTTCGAACTTGCATAAATGTTCAATTCAAGCGTGCAAGTACAAGCCTGTCAACGGGCCTCTCGAGCGGTTACCGCGACACGCGGCGCTTGGCGATAAACAATATTATTTATCATTAATCCAAAGAGCGAGTACAAAAAAATTGAAACGGTTTCTGAATCTTAAGCATTCAAACTTCCCACTATTTGAAAAAATTTTCAAATTCCATGTGTAGAACAGGGCAAAATCGACATTTGTTTATTAAAAATTATATAAATTAGCAACAATAACAAATAGCATGATGTTAAGAATTTTATTGTTAATTGCATTCATTTTTCACCATCCCCTAAAATTTTCATCAATTTTTCATAAATAGTTTACGAAATAATATTTTTTAAATCAAACGTTTGTAGAAATGTTCAATCGTACATTGTAAGTAAACAAATGCATTTTTCGCAAAAAATTTTATAACTTGACTTAATACTAATGAGTACATTATTTTCCAATACTTAGTTTCAATTTTCCTTTCATCGTCAAAAATCGTAGGCTCACTTGGGAAATTTCTACTCTAATGAAAATTTTCTAAACAATTAAAAAATTTTAAGCCACTTTGAAAGCAACTCTTCTAAAGTTAAAAGAATTGAAATTTGATCCCTTCTAATTTAACATCGACAAATTATTCTTAATCTTCAGATTTTGCAGTTCTTAAGTGTAGAATCTTACAATTTAAAAGTAAATTTTATTAAAATTTGAATGTTCTCTTTTAAAAATTGGTTTTCAAAAGTTAAATAATTTAAAATGTTTCTTCAAATCAGGAAAATTGTCAAATAAAATTTCAATTAATTATAATAATGATTTTTATTTAGTTTAATTCTTATCAATATAATAATGTTTCCTAATATGAGTACCAATTTTTTAAAAAATACAATAAATTTAAAGGTGGGGTTTTTCGAGATAATCGAATATTTACATTTTCCAAAAAATGGCCGCTATTTTCATAATTTTGAACTATTTTCAAATTTTCCTGCAGATCTCAAAAAGGGGGGGATAAGGTACTTTAGAATCAGGGAAGAAAACTTGAATATTTTCATTCATTAAAAAAATACCGATTTTTAAAGAAAAATGTGGTCGTTTTTTGAAAATTGGAATTCAAATTTCAAATACTCATAACTGTGTGAAAAAAAATTTTTCTCAAATCGAAAAAATAGGCGTGGCCTTATTTCCTCTTAAAAACAGCATATTTCGACAAACGAAAGACTTGAAGTGCAGAACTTGCCTAAAATGAATTTCTTTTCCTCAAAATAAATTTTGAATCTCAAATTAAAAAAGATTTCCTTTCTAATTTATTATTTCTTCAGTGTAACAATCCAATGACAAAGGAAGCCAAACTACAGGCTGCTATGCGTATTCTGCCAGAATGGGTCGGATATGACGAAGAAATAAAAGCACTGCAACAGAGGATAGAAAACGAAACTAGGCAAAATGAAGGGGAAGAAGTTGGTAAGTAAAACCCGAAGCTAATAACTAAAACTTAAAGAACCGATAAACCTACAAAGAATTTATTAAAAATTACAGAAACTCCCAGTGATTCCATGAAGCACGAAGAATTGTAGATTTAAAAACCAGGAGCTTAGACTCTTTTTTTATCCAAGGATAAATGTCATTTTCCGATAGAAATCGCCAAATCTCGTCATGTTAAGGAACTTGGAGTGAAGTACGTGAGTGTTGCGTACCAAAAATTGTTTTAGAATAATTTCAGACTCGCAACGGTGTTCCAGTTTTTTGCGAGAACCAAGGACGAAAGATCGAGATTTTTGTCCTTTGCAGAATCTTGTGGTTTTTTATTACCTGTACCCTGTGAGTAATAAACTTACTACATTTTTTTAAACACTGTCTATTTGATCCAGGAGGTGAAGAGGCTAATGTAAAACATTTTGAGAATTAGTTTTATTATTTCATTAGTCATTAGTCTATTCGTAGATGTATTTGTAAAGTTTCGTTGTTAGTACTTTCCCGGAGATAATAGGGCCGAAGCGGGTCAACATGGTGGAGTAGTGTGAAACTGTGAACTATCTCCTTTCCTTTATTTTTATAAGCAGTACCTACGATGAGAGTACAACGTCTAGTGTCTAGTCGCTTAGAAGCCGCTTCGCGGGTGGTTTCACGATCCTCTGTGTGATATACTTGAGTCTTTGTTTTCGATCCTCAGTGCTTCCCGCCATCAACATGAAAAGTTCACCAATGGAAAAATGCGGAGAGAGTGGTTCTTTCATGTAATTTTCTTTACATTTTACACTTTGCATTATGTCTTTTGTAAATTACAAAGCTCTTAAGTTTTCTTGAGGTATTATTAGAAGTCGTGAAATAATTACGCTGGTATGCTTGGAACGTGACTTCCTGAAAATTTAAAGATCGTGCCTCGAATGGAATTTGAAGATGTGAAAATTTTAACTTTTACTCGCAGTTGTTGTTACTGACCATATTTTTTTTTAAATTGTTATAAATTGAATGCGAGAATGTCTAGACTATTTTTCCAGTGACAAAATAAACAGTTTTTATTGGCAGATACTTTTTTGGTTAAATACATGTCAACAATGGCATTTAAAAAATTATCTTTCTTTAAATTTACAAGTACACAAAAATACATATTGAATGTTTTATGGTCGTCAACGCTGGAAAAAATTACCTTGATTTTTTTCATGAAAATTAAGGAAGTTATCATGAAAAATACACAGCTGTAAATTTTTGTAACAGAATTGATTAATCTGACGCAAAATAGTTTTTAATTTGGAGATTTAGATTTATATTTCAAGTTTAGATTGTTTTTTTTTCTAAATATACATCAAATATAAATAGAGTGAATGTTTTTAAATTTGATATTGAGGTTAATGCTTCAAAACACGATTTTTAATGGAAACTGAAATGAAAACAATTTTACACTTGAATGCTTTAAGATTTAAGTTATTTTGAATTAAAGCTCTTTTAAAAAATTATTTGAAATTCAAACACTTTTTTTTTCACATTAATCGCTTCAAAACGCGATTTTTAATGGAAACTGAAATGAAAGCAATTTTACACTTGAATGCTTTAAGATTTAAGTTATTTTGAATTAAAGCTCTTTTAAAAAATTAGTTGAAATTGAAAAAATTATTTGAATTTAAGCTCTTTTAAAAAATTATTTGAAATTCAAACACTTTTTTTTCACATTAATCGCTTCAAAACGCGATTTTTAATGGAAACTGAAATGAAAACAATTTTACACTTGAATGATTTAAGATTTAAATTATTTTGAATTTAAGCTCTTTTAAAAAATTATTTGAAATTGGAAAAATTATTTGAATTTAAGCTTTTTTAAAAAATTATTTGAAATTTAAACACTTCTTTTCCACATTAAAAATGGCGCATATTAACAAATTTATTAAATTATAATGACACATTTATAATTTATAATATATAAAGCAAAAAAAGGAACCAAGAGGATCCAAATGTCCGCATTTGGATCCTCTTGGTTCCTTTTTTCATTATTGCTTTTGCCGTAAATAAATAGAATTAGAAACTAAATTTTTGTGAAATATTCAGTTTGTTTGATAAGCTAAACGTTTTACAAAAATTTAGTGTACAATTGTTATTTGCGGCGAAAAAATAATGAATCGCATTTGGACCCTTGATCCGGATTTGGTTTTTTTGTCTTAAATTTTCGTGCTTTTCGAACTGTCAAGAGACAATACTGGTTTGAAAATTGATCGCACTTCAGACCTATTTTTAAATTGATATCAGTATTTTCTAAAAAAAAAAATTATCAAATGATGAAATGCAGAAAAGTTGCGGGTTTGCCTTTTCAATAATCCTTTATCTTTGGAAAAAAATGTATTTTAAAAATCTGAATTGATAAACGGATAAGTAAAATAATTTATTTTCCAATAGATTTAATTTATTTATAATAATTATAATTTATTAATATAATTAATTTTACTTATATAAAATTGCAGGTTTTAATATTAGTTTTATAATCATTTCAGAAATGAAAAGTATTCGGGTGATAAATTGGAAATTTTTTTACATTTCATGAATTAGAGTTTTCATAATTTCTTGCAAATAATCTTTTCAGTCTTAAAGATTTCTTGTTATGATTATAAAAATAACAGGTGTATATTTTTTCTTTAACACACTTTAGTCTCAATTTTTATTTTCATATTTAGTCTCTTGGACAAAAATTGCCTTACAATTGTTAAAGCTGACAAAGTGAATAATAATTAAAAATATGTTTTCGTTCCCACAGGAAAGTGGATTTTTAGGAAGTTTAATCAAATTAGAATGTTCCAAACCGAATTTCGTTTGTAATCAAATTAAACTCAGAAGTTTTGACTGCTATCAAAACTCAGCTTTTAAATCCAAATTTGACTAAACATCCTAAAAAGTAATACATCTTTAAAATGAAATAAATTTTCAAACTGAATTCCATGAAATTCAAAAATATTTATAAAAACATCATCTTTGACATAGACAATCTAGCCAAACATATAAGTAAAACAAAAAGCTCTTAAATGCCATTTGGAATATTTCAGATAAAGTTCTCATTCTACATCACGACTTTTTTGTTACAGCAATTATCTCTAATCACCAATCTCAGATCTGATTTGCAGTCGTGGAAAAACTGTATGCTGTAACATAAAATCAGTAACGCACTAACGAATACGTCACTTGGGTGGTCGACTTTCTTTTGTGGCTTTCCTCGGCGCTTTCACGTGTTATCATGGTCTTCACAATTTGACATGTTTTCAGTTTGCAAACAGATTAGACACAGATTTCTTGTGCCAAAAATTGAAGTCTAAACAAATACTAGAGCGAGGATTGCTTGAATTCTATCGCAAAATTGCAAGTGACTAGTGTCCACTGACATATCTAAACTTTATCTGGTAAAACTGGAGGCTGACAGGGAAGATAAGCCAGTTGAACAGAATCCTTCAGTGGTCGAGAAAGTTTAGTTGAATCTGTGAATCGTCGTTCAGTTTACGTTTCGCGGATTATGCTATGAACGACAGAATCGACGAAGACAAGTAAATATTCGACCCACTATCTTACTTTTACATAATCACCGCTATCTAACAACTGCTCTGTATACTTTTTGTTTATTACTTTTTTGCAAGCTGAATCGACAATTTTATTTACGTGAACTTTTTCTCTCAAGAGAGGAGCTAATAGAAACATTTCCGAAGACTTTTTCCATTTTAAATCTGTTGGATTTTTTAAGATGTGATTTAAATTATTTAAATTTTTTTGCAGATGGTGTAAAATCAATAAATATCGAAGTAATTAGCTTGGGTGGATAATTTTTTTAAACTGGAGAACTTCTTTATTTAAAATTTTTATAGATCTTTTTCTACCGAGGGAAATAATAGAATCAATTCGTAGGTGTTTTAAATCTGTTTGATTTTTACGGAAGTTATTTAAATGATTTTAATTTTAATGGCGAATGGGCAATATAAATTACATTAAAACAATTAAATTGGGTAGATATTTCTAAAGTCAAATTGATGAATTTCACCCTTTTATATTTCATGGTTCTCAATACTAAAGTTTTTTTTTTTTTTTTGCTAAATTAAAATTTCTTGATAGAGGGAATATGGAACTCCGGTTTTATATTCATAACTTGCTAATTTTGGAGATTTTCGTTTTGAAATCCTTTAAGCTTATGATTTTTATCGTTTGAGCTTACTGATTTTATGTTGAAAAAGCTTTTCAAAAAATCACCTTGAATTTTTTCATTAAAATTAAAGAAGTTAGCACGGAAAATATTTTTGTATCAGAATTTATACATCTGGCACGAAAGAGTTTTTAATTTGGACATTTAGATTTATGTTTCAAGTTTGAGTTGTTTTTTAAAAATAAATATTGCATTTTTAAAATTTTGGTGTGGAGTTTAAAGATTCAAAAAGTGATTTTTAATGAAAAAAGAGATGCAAACAAATTTTATACTCGAATTCTTTCAGACTTAAATTATTTTGAAAAAAAAGATTTTTTAAATTAAAACTGTTTTTAAAAGTTATTTGAACTTCAAAATCTTCTTTTTCACATTACAAGGCAAATATTAACAAACTTGCTAAATTTACATTTATTGGTATAGTTAGAAAATGATAAGGATTAAAATACAAATATTGACCGATATAAAAACTTTAAGTCTTTTAATCCATTCAATTTTCCATTTAGAAATTTCATTAAATTTTTTCATTCAATTTTTTGTTAGAAGATTAAAGATTATGATTTTTATTATTTTTCAGATTGGAACGTTTTGAAATTTGACAAATTATTTCAAAAGTTCTATCTCAAGGATTTTCAAAATAATAATAGAAGGCCAATATTTATTTTGAAAATACACTAGCAGACATTAAGTATTTATTTCATTGATGGAATTTTTTCCCCTTCAAATAACAAACTTTGATAGAGAATTATATTGATTTTAGATGCTTAAGTTTTGCTCACATAAATGTCATGGAGAAAAACTTTTTAATGATTATGAATCCTGCGTAAGAATTACGAGAGTAATTTGAAACTATCGATAACGTTGCTGTTATCAAATCATTTTCATATCAATAATTTTCAGATAATAAAAATTCAGGGAGTGATTAAGAATCGAAAAAAATAATAAAAAAGAATAATTTTACTATTTTATTATGAAAAATCCTAAAATAATTACAAAAAATAAGATGCACTATTGTTTTTTATTTCTGCGCAATTTTTTGACGAATTTGCAAATCAGATCTAATTACTGTAAACGTATATCTAGGTGATTAGAAATAATTATTATAAGGCATAATAGTGAAACAGAGTAATTTTGTTTTATGAGCCAATTAAATTAACTGATTGAATTTTAAGTGACTAATTAATTGAATCGTTGTTCGGCATAGGTAAGCATAAATAATTCAAGTACATGCAAATTGTTAAGAATGATTACAATAATTAAAGAGAAGTCTAATCAGTAAAAGAAAAATTTGTTACTTCTCAATTTTTCAAAATTTGCTGTTCAAAAGAAATTCTTCTACAATATTGGTAGACCAAATTTTCAATTAATAGTCTGAATTTAACTCCAAAAATATTAATAAAAATATAATTTATAGCATAAATGAAATAAATTGATTCTGGTTGAAGATTTTCTTATCGTTTAGAAATAAATTCTGAGCGAAAAGAGACTTGTGAAGAAATGAGAATCACGTTGGCCTTTTTAATTTTGCTTTAAATTTTGTATTTGAATCTTGCTTTAAATAATTATTCAAATATGCTAATATATGTGTCGTAATAAGTTAATTACATAATTAAGCCTACTTGATATGCGCATCACGTGTTTACCTTTTCAAAAATTGCTAAAGAAATACTATTCGTGCTTTTTTTCTATAGGTAGTCCTTTTACAAAAACGAAATCGGAAAAATAATTAGAAATAAAGGCGTTTATTTCCTTTTTTAAAAGTCTAGTTAAGTTTTTCTCTTAAATAAATATTCTTTTATATCTTATGT
Source organism: Euceroptres primus (assembly GCA_037177015.1). Classification (NCBI taxonomy): domain Eukaryota; kingdom Metazoa; phylum Arthropoda; class Insecta; order Hymenoptera; family Figitidae; genus Euceroptres; species Euceroptres primus. The sequence goes on from JBAGKK010016763.1 coordinate 7,704, forward strand.
TTTTCATATTATACGTTAACAAATTTGAAAAATTAATTCTAATGCACGTATGATCACTTTGCATATTGTTTCCTTGAATCATAAAAAGCTTAAATTATTACTGTTAAACAATGGTTTTCTTACATTTTTAAGGACAGAAAATATTAATCAATTTTTTTTTAATATGAAAATTAAATACTTCCAAAGTTTAAAAATATATATTTTATATTACATATACTTGAAATTGTCAATTGTTTCTCTACAGGAGCTGATTTAATTTTCCTAGGAATTTGAACATTCTTTTTCATTGACTTCCTTCTCTCTTTTTGTTATATCTTCAAATTTAAATATATTTGAAATATTTATAATGTTGTATTTAAGCGAAAGTCGTTTTTAAATTTTTGGGGTATTCGAATAAAAATTATTACCGTTACGCCAGCAACATTTAAATTGTGTATGACAAACTTTAGGATCCATTAACAGTTTTTCAAATCCTACGAAGTTTTTATTAATTTTATTACATTATTATTATTATATTTTATTTTATTTTAGAATATTTATACTTATATATAAATTGAGGTTAAGGTTTTTGGTCAGATGGGATTTAATTAAGTAGATGTTATTTATTTTTTGTCTACTGGCTTAGTTTATTAACGAAGAAAATACAGTTTCACGCTTATAAAACTACTCATATCAACTTTAACTTTTTAACTTACAAACTATTAAAAAGAGTGAAATCCACGTGATGCTTAACATGCAATACTGCATTAACCTTTTATCTTATCTATTCTAACTTCAAGGTAAGGAACCTCGTAATTGATAATTTATTTACATAATAGTGCTTATTATTTTACAAATTATAACCACAAACAGCTTTTTGTCAACTGATGAGGTCCGGCGTTGACGGACGAAACTGTATTTTCTTCATTAATAAACTAGACCAGTAGACAAACAATAAATAACATCTACTTATTTATACTTATATTTTATTATATATTTTATTTTAGTCCAAAATTACTGCATTCGATACAATTTAATATATCGAGGTGAATTTTTATTATTTCTACCCTCGAATGTATAATGAATATATAATGAAAAATTCAAACTTAAAATATTTTAGTAATGAATATTAATCCAGGTAGGATTAAAAATTAACATTTTAAATGCAAGCCTTGAGGTTTACGTCTGTAATATAAAAATACGTTCAACGTCAATTTTAATGTTAAAAAATGAATTAAAATGCATCAATCCGTAATCAAGTCTATCTGGGAATGCCACATATTTTATCGATCATGTTTAAATTAAATAGGCAGCAGAAGAGATTTCCAAATTCTATATAAAAATTAAAATATTGAGGATTTAAATGTTAAAAGTTTTTAAATTATATAAAATATTTTTTTTTCATTTTGTTCTTATCGATGCCCTTTCTCCAAAATTAGGAGAAATATTATTTTTTATCAATATCGTATTTAGAGCGAGTAAAGTCCTCGCAGAAAGGTCGATGTCCTTCAATCATTTCCGCGGTGTTTCTAAACCAAATATCTTCCTTGACCTCGCTATCGTTCCCATTGACCGAATATCTCGGCCATTAAGTCAATTTACGGGCAAAGGTAAGTCCTCGCACCTTTTCCCAAATAAAAATATAGGGACCTTCCGTTTCCGTAATTTTTTCACGATTATTGAATTCAACCTAAGTTTTTCATTCATTTTTATTTGACGGTCATATTTTTATTTCAAACACCTTGCGGTCAATATTTTTTTTATTCAATAAAGCCAATGAAAAATTATTATGTTATACAGAGGGTCAATAAAAAAATACGACATGCCTTCTAACACGTCATAACTCAAAAAAAAAGTTTATGTACAATAAAAAAATATTAATTTGACATTTTTTATGTAAAAATTTTATTTTTCAATTTTGGAAAAAAATGTTTTTCTAATTTTTGTTTAAAAAGAGTTTATTTTGAGGTGTTAACCACTAGCAATTTTAATGTACACCTGAATTTAAGAATCCAACGAGGGGTTAACCACTAACAATTTTGATGTACACCTGAATTCAAGAACTGAGAAGAATTTAAGGTGAATTCCGAAGAATTCAAGGAGAATTCAGAAAAATTCAAAATAATATTACAAGGTGAATCCAAAAAATACAAAATGAATTCGAAAGAATTCAAAAAATACGAGATGAATTCAAAAGAATTCAAAGAATACAAAATGATTTCAAAAAATACAAGATGAATTCAAAAAATACAAAATGAATTCAAGGAATACAAGATAGATTCAAAAGAATTCAAGGTGAATTCAAAAGAATTCAGGAACAAGTGTACACCTGAATTCAGTAGTGGTTAACCCCTCGGAATCCAAGGTGAATTCAAAGAATTCAAAATAAGAATTCAAAGTGAAATCAAAAGAATAATTCAAAGAATACAAGATGAATTCAAAAGAATTCAAAGAATACAAGATGAACTCGAAAGAATACAAGGTGAATTTAAAAAAATATAAGGTGAATTCAAGGTGAGTTCAAAAGAATTCAAGGGTTTCAAAGAATTCGAAAGATTTCACAGAATTCAACGTAAATTCAAAATAAGAATTCAACGTAAATTCAAAATAAGAATAAAAGATGAATTCAAAATAAAAATACAAGGTGAATTCAAAAGAATAATTCCAATAATACATGTCAGAGATTAGTTGGGAGATAGCGCATCTGTCTTGGCAGAGATTACATGTTCAATTCAAAAGAATTCAAAAGTATTCAAAAACCTGAATTCATTTGTTTGCAATTAATGATCATAAAATAAAGATGGGAAAGGGTTTTATGACCTTCTTTTCCTTTTTTTGCCAAATTTTGTTTTTCGAGTAATGCACTCAATCAATTTTTACAATAATTATAAACTTTAATGGCATTTGACGAAATTTTTTGTTGAAAGTTCGTTTCTCGTCTAAAGAGTTAATTAAAATTTTATTTGTTAATTGCAAAATTCAAAGGATAGAATAATTCAGAATTGGGAATCCAAGAAAATAAAACATTTTTGTTGAGTTCTAAAATTTTGCAGATTTTTTAATCAAATTTTCAACCGTGGACCTGGGCCTTCAAAGTTTTTGTGTCCAGGAAATTTATAAGTCTATTCAAAAAGGGCCTACATAAACAGAAGCATATATCTGCAAAAATTCCTGATATTTTGGGCTGAAATCCAATTCTCTACTTTGAGAATTCACTGAATAAGCCCTTTTTTTAAATTGGATTTTCGAAAACCCGCATTTCGAGAAATTCGCCAATTCTTGAAGAAACTTCAGAAATGTGCTAGTGTATTTTCAAAATAAATATTGGCCCTTTATTATTAGTTTGAAAATTAAGAAATTCGCCATTTCTGAAGGGAACTTCAAAAATGTGCTAGTGTATTTTCAAAATAAATATTGGCCCTCTATTACTATTTTGAAAATGCCTGAGCTAGAACTTTTGAAATAATTTGTAAAATTTCAAAATGTTCCAATTTGGAAAATAATAAAAATCATAATCTTTAAACTTTCAACAAAAAAATGGAATCTATTTTCTAAATGGAAAATAGAATGGATTGAAAGACTTAAAGTTTTTATATCGGACAATATTTGTATTTTAATCCTTATTATTTTCTAAATATACCAAAATGTAAATGTAAATTTAATAAATTTATTAATATTTGCCATTTTTAATGTGAAAAAGAAGTGTTTGAAGTTCAAATAACTTTTTAAAGTTTTAAACTTTTGGTTTACTCAGCGAAACATTTGGTTTTCCGTATAATAACCAAATTCTGTGGTTGAACCAACTAAAATTTTTAGATTCAACCAAATATTTTTTTGATACATAATGATGTCACGAATTATCGACAGATTTTTTTATTTACATTCAGCGGGCTTATTAATAGAGGAATAAATAAATAATAAATAAATAAAAATTGAAACGCACACTGTAAAAATTTTCTTGGGGAATTTTCCCCAAAATTGTGTTGACGCTAATTTCCACAAATTTTGGGGAATATT
>JBAGKK010016774.1:0-11698 GCA_037177015.1 Euceroptres primus
TGGGATATTATTTTATAAGATTATTGTAGGAGAACCCAGAAGATTCTAGAAGAGTCTCAAATATTTTGGAGAATTTTTAAGGATTTTAAATCAATTTTAAAAATTCTGCAGGACTTTAAAGAGATTTTAGGAGACTTTCGTAGATTTTGAAAATTTGGAAATTATGGAATATTTAAGAAAACATGAAAAGAGTTTTTGAATATCACAAGTTTCTATTTCTCCTAATTCTTGCAAAATTATTCGGAAATTTGAATATAAAAAGGGGAAAAAGGGAGAAAAAGGAATGAAACTATAAAAAAAGTGATTTTAGGAGATTTTGAGAATAAAAGGGGAAAGGGGGAAAAAGGGGAATAGGGGACTGACTGTGATCCTTGATTTTGTAATATTATAATTATATAATTATAACAATTGTTAAATTATAATTACAGGGTTACCGTTTTTACCGACGAAAAAAATTCTCGGTCATTTCCCGGTCATCGACAATTTTCTCCCGGTCTTAAATAATAGTTTCCAATCAATAACAGTTAATGTAGTGGGTTTTAGAAGTTTTAAAATGTTTTTTATTTAATATTCTGAACATACAAACATGAATTTCTTTTTAATTTAACATTAAAATAGTTTATATTATTGAAGAAGTACATATGGAGGTTTTTCAACTAAGCCCTAGTGATTAATGCTTTTAGAGTGAACATTTTTATGTTTCTAAAAGTAACATTAGGCTATTTTATACAATGAAATGTCACTGTGAGTTAAACGAGAGCATAAATTTTAAATCTATGAAAGATAAATATTTTAATTTCAACTAATCCCTAATGACTAAAATGATTATAATTATTAATTTCTTTAAATTTGTTGAATTAAAAAAATTCCCTGACTCTTTGAAGTTTTCCCTGACTTTGCCTGACCATTTTTAAATTCCCTGACTTTCCAGAATTCTCTGACCTGATGTAGCAAGCCTGTCATTTGAAGAAAACTACTCATTCAAATTTAGAGAGATAAGAATTCCAGGACTATGAGTGAAATTCAAGGACTTTTCCAGGTTTTCCCAGGTAACTAGAGATTCAAAGATTTTTCCAGGTTTTCAAGGCTTTTCAGGACGCTAGACACCCTGTATTAATTATCTACAAGATGTAAATTAATTTCGTATCATTGACTTGGAGGTGAGTCTTAGCATTCCATTAGACTATTAGGGCCTCAAGAACTAATTACTAAGTCAATCGATCACTGACTCCATCTCACAATTAGTTGCACTTAGGCATTCTCTAATTTAGTTAGGCTACAAGGCATCGTACGAAATTAATTCATATCGTGATTCAAATGTAATAAATTTTAGCTCTAAACCAAATACATTTTTCATTTGCATTTATTTTCTACAAAATCCGAATCAAGTACAAATTATGTGTAAAAAAATATTTTTTGTTACTTCGAAAGTTAAAAAAGAAATTTCTCTCCTGATGAACTCAATTTAAAGCAGTGTTTCCTAGAGAAAAAAATTATTATATTTCTTTTAATATAAACTTGTGGTTAAGTCTCCATGGACATTGTGGCGTGAAATCTTTAACTCTCACAATAAAGATGAAAACTTTCCAATTTTAATGGAATCAAAATAAATTGTATTTGAATTATTAATTTAGATCATCAATTAATGCAGTTCCCGTTACTTGAAAAAAAATGCAAGGTTTGTATTGTGCCGAGTAATATGCACATGCCTAACGAAATTATGCAATTCAATTAAATGAAGAATTCCAGGTCTGCGATGCGATTACGGTTTCTTCGTTTCTCACATATCACATTTCAGTATCTATTATACCATTTATCACCGAGATTTATATTCGAAATTAATTAAAGATTTTCAGTTATTTAATGAATTAATGCAATTTTATCTGAATTAAAGAAATGTGTAAGAATTATTGATTCCCAGATTAATAAACAATTAAATTGAATTTAATAAACAAAGTGCCTGACGACCCAAAATTTTGACCTCAATTCCAAAAAGACGATGACCTCATTGCATTCAACATGTTCCATTCGTTCTAGTAGGATCGACCGAGATATTTTCACGACCCAGTTGTCACGAGTGGGATTATTTGAAGATCAGGTGCACTGACAATTTTTCCCTTTCCACGTTTACTGCTTCTGAAACTGAAGTAGAACCATTTTATTCCAATAAAATTAATAAATCATCGACAAGATAACAAAATATTAGGAAAAAGCAATTTGTAGGAGATAATGTGTCTTCCTTATACAACTTTCTTGAAGATCATTTTCTAAATTCAAATTCCAAGTTTTTATTTGAGGGAAAGAGACAAAAAAATCTGAAATCCTTTTTCATAAGTTCTGAACTTTTTTCCAAAGTTCGAATCATATATTAAAAATCAGTATTTCCTAATTCGGAATCGAATGGATAAATTTGAAAGTGGGATTTCGTAAACACAATAGCTTTCCTTAAATTCTTTGGGCATTCAGAATATAATTGACTTGAAATCATTTCAAATGCAAAACTCGATATGAGAAAACCCTAATGGCCTAATCCTGCCTTGAATTGGTAAATCTCCTTTCTTCATTTTAAGACATTGGATTAAGGAGACTGAAAAATAATTCACATTTTAAATTTGAATATGGAATATAATTTAGAAGCGAAAATTCAGACACAATTATCTGTATTTAAATTAATCAAGGACTAAAGACTATTGCTTCTGCGTTTAAAATTGAATCATAATTTTTAGATGATTCTGAGAAACCTATTATCTAAAACTTATTAAAGCTCGCCTCACTAAGGCGTCTGCTTTTAATAATGAGGCTGATTTCATTCAACGAATCTACTCGATGGAGAGCACACGTATATTTATAGTTTGCTCTCGCGAGAACGTCTGGCCTCACCTGGTGAAAGGATAAGTTCGACTTTCCTCCTCCATAGCTACACGCCTGCGAAAAGCAAGGATGTGAATGCTGAGACTTATCTTTATGTTTAAAAAAAATTGAAAAAATTAAGGAAAAAGGGAAATTTGAGTCAACAGAGATAGAAAGTTTCATTAACCTCGATTAGACTCCTCAATCTCCCTCATACCCATTTTCTTTTAGATATTGAAAATCTATTAATGCATAAATAACAATTTGGCTAATGTCCAAACGATCCAAACGCCAAGAGAGCAAGATTCAAATTAGATCAATCATCCACCTCCAAAATACTCTTTAAATATAAAAATCTATTAAAATCAATTCCAAGATCTTTAATTTGATAATGAGAAGAAAATTTCCACAATGGAGAGAATCATGGAGGAGAAAATTATGAGAATCTCAAGTGAAATAAATTATTAAATGATAAGAATCTTCTGCAGAGATTCTTTGTTACAAGAAAGATTTTAGGAATCACTTTCATTACTGTCGACATTTCCTCAGTTCCTTGGAATATTTAAAGTAGACTTGTGACTTGGTTTGTCTATTTTTTGCACAACAATGGGCTATTACCAATGAAACATGGGTTTCTTTATGGTCCGTCGTAGTTGAGCAGACGTTACTTAATGGCGAAACTTTTCACGACGACTAGAAGCGATTACGACACTTCGTGCGACCTTCTTCGATTCGACAGATTATGATTCGTTGCCACTGCAAGGTCTGACCGCGCCTGTAAATTGTCAATAAATCTAACGGATTATTTAACCGTTGGTTTATTATCTCCCATATTAAAAAAAAATAATCCTTCCGGAACAGAACAGAAGGTTTGAAATCTTTTCTCAAGAGCCTACATTAGAGAATTTTTAACTCACTGAAATATGTTCAATTTTTCTCTAGAAATTTTTAAATAGAATTAAGAAAATTTTGTGAAACCATGAAAGATTTCCCTTAGCGGATTTTCGGAATAGAGAAACCGCTGCCAAGTGCACTTCCGTCGTGTAACATTTAGGAAACAGAGGGCCTGATTGTTATTATGTCGAATTAAGGTTTTCACTTTCATAGAGTGGAGTCGTGTCACCATCCAAGATCCAGCTTCGCCGACTGAGTTCTTTGACCCTTCCTAAACCTAAACTTAACAGAGTATAATTAGAACTCATACATGATTATCTTAATATTACATTAAGAAATTAATCTAATAAAAAGTGAAATTAAATTATCTTGGACCTCTTTCTCTTAGGTCGAGTTCTAAAATTCATGAGAATTTAAAATGTCCAGGAAGTTGGCACCGCCATTTTGGATTTTCCAAAAAATAATTTTATGCTGAATTGTGTTCAATTTGTGCTCTATTGTGCTGCAAAAGATGTTTTTGAAAAATTAAAATTAGAGACACAATTGCCAAAATCCGATTTTTGAGTCAGCACCGCCATTTTGATTTTGTTAAATAAGAAAATTGTGCTAAGTAGATTGAAGCGAGAAAAAAATTGTGCTGTAAACTGAAAATTCATGACATCAACCATTTTTGAAAAAATCGCAATTTGCAATAAATCGTCAGCAGCGTCATTTGGAAATATCTCAAAACAAAAATTGTGCAGGGTTGCCTAGAAAAAGCACAAAATTGTGCCGTCAATTTAATTCGAAAATACCCCACTTTTTTGGGACCTGAAAATTCATGTCCTGAAAATTTTCAAAAATCGGAATTTGAAAATGAAAAATTTGTGCTGAATTGTGCTCGGCGAACAAAACAAGATTGTCTTATTACAAATCTCTATCGCTCATATTTTCGAAAACACCCCACTTTTCTGGGACCTGAAAATACTTATGTCCCGAAACTTGTCAAAAAGCGAAATTTTTTATTTTCAAATTTCGATTTTTGACAATTTGCGGGACATAAGTATTTTCAGGTTCCAAAAAAGTGAGGTATTTTCGAAAATATGAGTGACAGAGAAATTTGCCATAAGACAATCTTGCTATGTTCGCCGAACACAACTCAGCACAAATGTTTCATTTTCAAATTTTTATTTTTGCCAATTTTCGGGACATTGAATTTTCAGGTCCTAAAAAAGTGGGGTATTTTCAGGTATTTTCGAATTAAGGTGACGGCACAATTTTGTGTTTTTCTAGGCATCCCAGTACAATTTTTGTTTTGAGATATTTCCAAATGGCGGTGCTAACGATTTTTTGGAAATTTGCGATTTTTTCGAAAATGGTTGATGTTATGAATTTTGGGTTTCCGGCACAAGTTTTTGCTTACCTCAATGTACTCAGCACAATTTTCTTATTTAAAAAAATCAAAATGGCGATGCTAGCTCAAAAATCGTATTTTGACAATTGTCTCTTATTTTAATTTTTAAAAAAAATTCTTTTGCAGCACAATAGAGCACAAAATTATTTTTGGGAAAATCCAAAATGGCGGTGCCAACTTCCTGGACATGAATGTAAAATAGAAAAATATTCCCAAGAATATATTTCTGCAAAATATAATAAAAAATAAGGTAAGGAGTTAGTAGTTAGTATTAGGACATATTGCAGATTAAACTCTTAAATATGATATCAGATTCAAAAATGTTGATCGTTTTCAATTTTGCAAACTACATATTCTCAGAGTTGCCTGCAGAATAAAGCTTTTTACTCGAGCCTCGAGCTATCCGCTTTCTAAACCACTCTCCATTTGCAACTAGACAAACACCTCCCTGGACTATATATGTAACAGTTTAGTGAATACTGTACACAAATATTATACACCTATATATACAATATACAAGTCGATCTGCACATAACGACGTAACGAACAGAAGTTAACGTAACACTATAACAAAAAAAAAAAAATATCGAATACCAGTAACAATAACCAGATAAAAACAATAGTGTTCCAGCAAGAATTTCTCGTTAGATTTTGCCATCCTACGTAAATCTTGATTACGACAGTCGATCACAGGAATAAAAACCGTTAGGGACATTGCACAATAAATAGAAGGCAATAGTGAATACAGAGCAGGGTACGAATTTCGAAACGACTCCAGAATTTGACTTTAGATAAATCTAAAAATCATCTAGAAACTTTAATAAAAATTTGACTTTAGATAAATCTGAAAATCATCTAGAAACTTTAATAAAAATTTGACTTTAGATGAATCTGAAAATCATCTAGAAACTTTAATAAAAACTTTTTTTATTTCAAATTATGACCTTTCAAAACCAAAGATAACCAACTGCATGTCTCTCCTCGTGTCATGGAATAATAATAATAATAATTAGAGCACAATAATATCAATAAACCTGAAGATCTTGGATAAAACAAACAAGCCAGCACATTACGTCCGTTTTTATCGATCCTCAAACAAGTAACTGTCCTGATTTTAAACTTTATTACAGGACTAATCGTTAACTACTAAACAATTATCCAGATTCTTATCAATACTAATTTGAAACAAATAATTTTTTATGGGAACCATTTTAAGAGGAATGTTTTGTACTTCTGTGACTAAACAACTTTAGATAATGAATGATCTATGAACTTTAGAATAAATGCACTATGAGAATAATAGTTTGACCTTGGCCGATTCTTATCTAGGAAATAATTGTGTTTGGCATGAGAAATGTTGACATTACCTTGAATGGCAGCAAACCATTGATTTCCCTCATCCTCTTTTACTGAATATTTTTCTCTCAAACCCTCCCCCCTCCAATTCCCACTGTTTTTGCATCAACCAACCCTTATTTTTCAACCCTTGTTAGAAAGGGTAGTGGATTTTATTCATGCGCATCGCTGTCATCACTGCCAGCGTTGTCAGCATTGCCAACACTCAGCCACGCGTGTGACCCCCCCCCCAACTCTGCATGTATGTGCAATCCTCGATTGTCTTTTGCGGGTCGATCATTCGTAGTCTAGGAATACAATTGAGTTAGGCAACTCTGGAAATCAGCTGATGCTAATTAATGCTAATTAATCTAACAGGCGGCCTCTCCAATGAATTTTGAGAGGTCTGATCCACCTGTATATTGAGAGGAAATCATACCTTGAGATTAAATTTGCCTACTATTAAAAACTTTTACTTTTGAACATTGTAATAAGTGATTTCCAATCCTTCAGAGTTCACAGGAAATAAAAAATTTCCTGCAATTCGGTATGTTATGCTCTTCTTTCCAGTATCAAGCATTCTGAACATAAAAAAAGTTGATGGCTTCTAGTTTACGATGTTGCTAGTTGGAACGGTTTCAAAATCGTGGATTTAAAGTTTTTTTTGCATTCAAATATAAAAATAAAGGCATGTTGCCCTGGAGATTTTCTAAAATAAGAAAGCCTTACACTTAGACTAGAATTTTCAGGGGTTTAAATGTTGACAACCAAGTTCGAAATTCAATTGCAAAGCTTCTAAACTTATTTGGAAAAACATAAACAAATTGCAATCTTGTGTCACATGGCGAGTTAAACCATATGATCACTCCAAAACCTAGATACATAAAAAAAATCACAAGACTTCACGAAAATACATAATTTTCCCGCCTGATGGAAACAAAACAGCAACAATCAACATGTACGTAAATTTCGAATGTAAAACCTGTTATTCAGAAAAATAGAAAAGTGTGACTCGTATATGGTCGAGTTGCTAAAAACAAAGCTGATCACTCGTTCAAAACAAACGTCGCGGATGGTTGCTGGCGTCACTGCAACCGAGGAAGTGGATAGAAGTGCGAAATCAACTAACCTTAAAATAGCCTCCTTGGTAGAGAGTGTCTGGTGGTCCAAAGATTGCAACTTCCCACTCGAACATGTTGTCCTCGTTAACGAGTTTGACACGGAAGCCCTCGACGGGTTCCTCCTGGAGACTTTTGTATTCGAGAGCAAGAGCCCTGACGGCGCTACTCGTTGGCTGCGCCATAATCTTTTTCACTCTGGAATCGCCACTCAAGTCTGTTCCAGACTAACAAACGGAGAAATGGGCCCCGAAAAATCCGAGCTCACTGTAAATGCACAGAAAACCAACCAAGCACGCACAGACGCCTTTGTCGACACTTGGACGCGAGGTTGTTCACTCGGACCTTCTGGCTTCCTCAACTTTTCTTCTGGATCAGCTGCCCTGTTTCCAAACTTCGAGTCCCTGCCCGATCGTGTATCACTCGAGGTGAAACGTTTCCTCGCTTTGGGGTCACAATATTTTCTCCACCAAATAAACAAAGAAACGACACTCAAGAGGAAACGAAGCTGCAGGCTGCTGGACGATCACGACACTCTGCTCACCTCAGGATGCGTTCAACAAAACAGCTGACATCCGTCTGCGTCAGTTCGCGTTCTGCGTTTGCGCATATCCCTGCCAAGCGCTTGCGCAGTCAGCATATGTGACGCATGCGTCTTGTGCTGCGATTTAAATTCCAGCGCCAAATTTAAAATATGGGGAAAAGAAAGGATTTTCTGCATTAGTTGTATTTTCGCTTATATCTTATTTATTCTTATTTATATTTCTTATTGTCCATTATAAGTTATGTAGATAATATTCCAATAGAGTTAATTGTAAATAAATTGTAAAAAATTTCAAAATTCATAATAGTAAAAGTTCTGTAATTAACTTTCCTGTTTTTGCTGTTTTAAATTTTTTGATTGTATTGAATATATTTATATCAAAATTGCAAGGAAAATGACTTTTCCAATTTTCTCTCTTTCATTACAAAGAAGTACAGATAGATATCGAATTATCTATAGTTTTCTGTACAAAGTATAAAAATGCGTAGCCTAGTAGAGGAGGTTTGCCCCTGTGGAGGAGCTTCCAGTCTAACATTTGTGCCTGCAGGATAACCTGCATTTTTTATTAAAACAAACATGACGATTAAAATAAAGAAATATTTATCAATTATTCTTGATAATGTTAAAAAATATTAACTTATCTGGTTTCCAGGAGTCACGTAGTCTAAATAGGTATCGACCAAATATCTAAATAGATCAAAAGTGCGCGAATTTCAAATTTTTAACCACGTGTTTAAGATTGTCCATAAACGCGGGAATTTCAAATTTTTTAAACTCCATTTCCAGTTGTTTTTTAAAGGATTTTTCCATCAAATGCAAGGTATTGTGTCAACCTATAGAATTCAAAACAAATTATAGGAGTTTATAATTTATTCCATTAACCCCTTCAATGGCATTGACGCTATATTGCGCACATCATTTTTTTTGTCTTAACTTGCTTAAATTTGGAATTCAAGTAATACTCAGGGGTTTTTGGGGTCGCTGGGTTCGAATCTGAAGACAAAATTTGAAAATTCAAAATGGTTGATGCAATATGGCGGACCACATAATTTTATAAATATACAATATTTGGACTTTGACGACAAGATAATGACCATAAAGGGGCGGATCAAAAATTTTAAAAAATTCACTTTGGGACCACCATTTTAGGTCAGCTATTTTGAATTTAGAAATTTTTATTTCAAATTCGGATTTAACGACCCAAAAACTCCAGATCTTCAAATTTTCGATTTTTTTCGCCGTGCCACATTAGCGTGGTCCACAAAAACTTTTTTTTTGCTACAGGGACTCGATTCCCCCATTTTGTAAGGTTCGAGAAAAAAGAAGATACTTCTTCTTTATTTGTTCAATATTACCACGTGCCCCTTTGCTTTTGAAAATTGAATGGATATTAACATGGGAAAAAATTATTTTGTTGAAAAGTATATAAAACGCCTATTTCTTATCAACCTTTTATGCATTAAAGTATGTCGATTTCTTCAGAATTCTTTACGGAATAAATTCCACCCAATAATTTTTAATTTCCACCCCCCTACCCTTTCTACGGTGCCGTGAAAATGCCCCAAAAATGCAAAATAACGGTTTTATGTAAAATTCACGCTCAAGAGAACCTTTTTGCAATTTTATAGCTATAAATTATTATTATTCGACAAGTATATTATTATTATTATTATTATTATTATTATTATTATTATTATTATTATTATTGGCAAGTTTTCAAGTATTTTTTGAACAACTTCAGATTTTTGAAACAATTATTCTTTGTTTAAAAATGTTTATTTTCCTTGTAGTTCATGAAATGTTAATTATTTCTGGGATTAATGATAGTTAATCAATGTAAAGAGTAATATTTGTTTTTTAAGGCATTTTTCAATTGTTTAAATAATTAATAATTAATCATTAATCATTCATTTGTAGCTTTTCATAGAAAAGGAGGAGAGAGTTCTAGTTTTTTTGAATATTTTAATCTCTGCCACTTATTACTAAGTATGTATTTTCTTCTTTCAGAAGTTACATCCCAATTGTTTAAATAATTATTATTTGTTAGAACAATCATTATTTGTTTAAATAATTTTAAATTGTTTAAACGAGTAAGAATTGTTTTAATAATTGCAAAGTATCTTCAAAAAAACATATTACTCCTCATACGGGTTACCTGTGTCATTAATCCAAGAAAAAGAACCAAACATTCACAAATTTATTTTTCTAAATAATTTTTTTCTTTTTTTCTAAATTATTTTTAAAAAAATAATCATTTAAGGAATTTTTAGGTAACTTCTGAGAAAATAAAATGCCTAATAATAAGCGGCATAGCTCAAAATACTCGAAAAAACTAGAACTCTCTTCACCTTTTCTATGAATAGCTACAAATTAATGATTATTAATTGTTTAAACATTTGAAAAATGTCTTAAAATAAAAATATTACTCTTTACATTCATTAACTATCAGTAATCCCAAACATTATTAACTTTTTTATGAATTACAAGAAACATAAAAAGTTTTAAAGAAATGATAATTGTTTAAACAGTTTGAAATAACTTAAGGGTCAATCCACTGTATTTCTTCTAAACCAAGATGCGACCATATTTAAAAAGATATAATCTTCAAACATTATTGACATTTGTCCATTTGGTAATTATTTTTCATTTTACAATTTATGAACTATTTATATTTTATTCGTGAATCGTATTAAAAGGTGTTTTGGTGTAGACAAAATGTCCCTTTCAACACATATTTAATAGTCTTTAAACCAGAAAAATATTTATTCAAAGTTACTCTGATGATGATACGGCGATAGATTACACAATTACCGAGTAATAATAATTTATACCAATAAAATTGCAAAAAAGTTCTCTTGGCGTGAATTTTACATAAAAACATTATTTAGCATTTTTTGGGGCATTTTCAGGGCACCGTAGAAAGGGGAAGTGAGGTGGAAATTAAAAATTATTGGGTGGAATTTATTTCTTGAAGAATTCGGAGGAAATCGACATACTTTAATGTATAAAAATTTAATGAGAAGTAACTGTTTTATGAATTAATCCAAAAAATTATTTTTGCCCTTGTCAATTTCAGTGAAATTGAGGCCTTCCATTTAAAACAAAAAAGTCATGTCACCGATGTTGTTGGCAAAACATTTCGAGTTGATTCCGCAAACAAATGAAGTCTATTAATGAAAAAAGGTGAAAATTGGCATTTGTTTATAAAAATCGTTTATATAATTAACCTCGTTATTAACAGTTTTTATCACTTTGAAAAATATGATAGCAAGGAGTCCCTGGGAAGACATTTGTAGATCATGCAAAAAAAAATTAGACCTATTCATGAAAAAATGGTTTAAATGTGCATTTGTTTATAAAAATTGTTCACATAATTAACATTTTTGTAAGTATAAAAAATATGGCAACAAAGAGACTGTGGCAAATCATTTCGAGTTGATTGCGCAGAAAAATGAAGTCTATTCATGAAAAAAAGTAAAAATGAGCGTTTGTTTATAAAAATTGTTTACATAATTAACAGGTTTTGTCACTATGAAAAATATGATAGCAAGGAGTCCCTGGAAA
>JBAGKK010016785.1:0-11698 GCA_037177015.1 Euceroptres primus
TTTTTTGTAAAACCACTTTTTTTCGTGTTTTTCATCAGTTTTTCTAGATTATCTCAGCAACCGTATAAGATATCACAAAAACAAGCCCGCCGTTAGATTTGGCATTAAAAAATACATCGAAATCATGTATTGAATTTTATTGAAAATTTTTTTTACAACATTTTATCTCCTAATTTGTAATTTTTCAAAAAAAATTTTGATCCGAAAAATCTCGAAAACCTGACGAGCTGCAGAGAAATGGAGGCCAGATTCGGATTCAGCACGAAAAACTACTCTGAAAATGACATCTCATTCCATGAGCACATAGGTCACATTTTGTTGACCAGTAAAATTGACGTATTGAAGTTCTTAGGCATTCTAAGGACGTAAGTTGAAAGGATAGGCTTTACAAAAATTGTATTACAATTTCAGGAATCACAATATTTTAAATGATTGTATTGTTTAATAGAGGAAAGGATGTTGCTTCTATACATAAATAAAAAAATGGTTTATTTAACATATTTTATTTTTTCTTAAACTATTTTTATATCCGTTCTTAAAAATAGTTTTTAAGTACGCAGTGGCATAGAGTTCAACAAGGATTCTCTAAAATTTTACAATATCCAGTAAAAAATGTAAACTAGTTGATAAACTGGCCTACTTTTTATTAAACAAGTTTGCTCATACATTATTTTCTAATAATTTTTTGTACCTGACATTTTTTTGATCAAACATACATGTATACATTGTCTATTATTAATAAAAATGTAGTGACAAATACTTTTTTTTTTCATGATTACTTGTTTTATTATATTAAAGAAAAAAGGTTATATAGCGTTTGAATTTGAAGACTTTAGGTTTAAAACATTTTATGTAGCGTCTGCATTAAAGTTACGGTTAAACAGCGTCAAAGGGTCTTTAGTTAGATAAATGTAGGCTCTAAGATTCAAAGTAGCAGCATTAAGGGAGAGAGGTCTTACAGCGTCAAAGTAGGTTCTAAAATTGGAAGACTACAGGTTCTAAAGATTCAAAGTAGGGCCTGTAGAATGAAATGGAGTCAAAGGAGGCTCTAGTATTTCATTCTCTAGGATCTAAAACTTTAAAGTAGGGACTGTAGATTTAAATAGCGTCAAATTAGGTTCTAATAAGGAGCTGCAGGTTCAAAGTAGGGTCTAAATTTCAACTCAGGATAGGTTTGAAAAGAAAAAGTGTGTTGAAAATACGCGTTCGAAGGCAGAAGATGACATAAATATCGCACATTTGAGTGACATTGTACAGGTGGAACAAGGCGAGAGTTCAGGAGATGAAAGTTATGGCACGAACTGGGTCTCTCCTGACTGGAATCTTAAAGAAGGAAAAGGAATAAAATGTCATTATTTTCAAAAGCTTGCGATAGACATGGTTTAGGAGGTAGGTCTGCTACAGAATTGGCTTCTGCCATAATTTTTTACATAAGTCAATATATTCCAGAGGAGAAGGGAATAATTTTTGACAGAAGTACAGTGCGTCATGAGAGAGAGAGAGAGAGAGAGAGAGAGAGAGAGAGAGAGAGAGGTCATGGTGAACTCCAGAACTAACAGTTGAAAAATGCACAATTGAAAGCTCTTTACGTCGACGTGAGAAAAGATAAAACTAAAATACTAAAGGGCACTGGTAACGGAAAAAAACAATCCTCTGAAAAACGTGAAGAGCATACATCTCTCATTGCAGAGACCAGAAGTAACTACTTAGGGCATGTAGCAACAGAATCTACAGGAGCTATAACCGTTTCAAATTCCATTTGGACATTTTTGACAGAGAATGAAGTGGACCTCTCAAACTGGACTGCATGGGCTGCAATCGTTGCCCTACTAATGCAGGTAAACATTCAGGTATCATTCGCCAATTAGAAGTAAAGTTTGGAAGACTACTGCAGTGGTCACTCTGTGAACTTCATGGAAATGAGTTGCCATTCCAACAGTTCGTAGCACTAGACGGCAAAACTTCTGGACCAAATCAATTCTCTGGTCCGATTGGTCAAAGCTTACCCTCTTGTCACGAATTACCTATTGTTGACTTTGATGCAGCCGAATGTACGAATCTTCCAATTGTCAATAAAAAAAAACCTTAGCTCAGATCAGAAGTATCTTTTGGATATTTGGAATGCTGTAAATTGAGGCGAATGTTCTGCAGCCATGGCTCAAAGACACTTACATTGGTTGGTCGAGGACTTCGGAACTGGGTAGCCACAGAAGAACCATCTTGCGAATTAAGGGTTTTCGTGAAATTCATTTCAGAGCTTCAGGGCATAGTAGACAAAGTAATTCAAAATAAAGGATACTTTGCTCATCCAGAAAATCTTCTACTTGCCATGTTATGCGATGAGCGACAAAGTATCCGGAAGTTAGCCGTTACTCGAATATTGATTCGATTTGATTTGATTTTATTAATAAGCGATAACCCAACAGTAAAAATACCAATTAAAGGGTTATATGATACAGTGAATGTACAGTCAAACCTGAGTGAGTGAGAACTGGATAAGCGAAAAAACTCTATAAGTGAGAGTATTTGCCAGGTCCTAACCGTATAAAACCTCCATAAGTGAGAAACAGAAACCTCTATAAGAGAAAGTTATTTTTCACTCATGGACCTCTATAACTGAGACTACTGCTTGCATGTACCTCTATAAGCGACAATCGAACTTATTAATAGTTCCAAGAAATTTAAGAATAAGTCATGAGTAGCTGATGTTAATTTGTTTTCTTAAATTTCGAAGAACAGTTGATAAGTATCCATTGCGAAGAAAGATTCGATGCGTAATCATAATGTCAAAACGAAAAAATCAAAGTGTTTTCTTTAAGTAATAAACTTAAAATTGTGAATGCATTTGAGTGTGGTAAAACACGAAATAAAATTCAGAATGAGTTTGGTTTACCAGAATCCACTTTTTATAAAATTATAAAATCAAAAGATTCTATAAAGTCTCAGTGCTCGGAGGGACATGGAAATATTAAGAGGAGTCGACTTTCGGAGTTTCCCGACGTTGAAAAGTGCCTTCTACAATGGATAAAACAAACCCTTGATAAAAAAATTCCCATGGATGGACTCTTGTTGAAAAAAAATCTAAAGACTTTGCCACAAAATTGGGAATTGAGAATTTCTCAGCTAGTAATGGCTGGTTAGAAGGTTTCAAAAAGCGCCATGATATAGCTTCTCTTCAATGGGTAAACATGACGGGTACGGACTAACTTCCCTTTTTCATAATTGGAAAATCAAAGCAACCTAGATGTTTTAAAGGTGTAAAAACTCTTCCTGATGATTATGCCAATAATACTTAGGTAATAATATTTAGGTAAATATTATTGTAAGATTTTTTGTTCTATTTTTTTCAGCACCTATGTCGAATTATATAATAATAAACTAAAAAAATTTATGAACTCGAAAAATATACACAAATGTACAAACAGAAACGCAGAAGAAATTAACAGATTTCTTTAGGTAAATATTATTGTAAGATTTTTTGTTTTATTTTTTTCAGCATCTATGTCGAATTATATAATAATAAACTAATTGAATTATAATACTGTACATACATATTTATCACAACATATTTAATGTATTTTTATAGACCTCTGTAAGTGAGAAAGACCACCCCTATACCTCTATAAGCTAGAAACTCGGGTTAGTGAGAAACCTGCATAAGCGAAAAAGAGATCGCAGTCCCTTGAACTCTCGCTTATCCAGGTTCGACTGTATATACATTTGCGTCTTATTTTAGTTGTTTAATCCTATTGATCGCTTGCTCAATATATAGTCTTTCAATTTCTTTTTAAATGTGTATAAAGATATCTCGAACAAGTCCTGACATAAAATGGCTGTTTCGTAGAACATATTTAATTCCCTAGATAATCTGAACATCGGTGAGTTTTGTAGTATTGCGTTATTCGTCGAAGCTACATAGAGTAGTTCAACAGGCCTAACATTCATACGAGGGATTTTAAAGTGTAGGTAAGCTAAAATCTCTGGGCAGTCGATTAGTCCTCTTATTACTTTGAAGATGAACGTTAATGATAGAATCAAATGTCTATCCTGAATTTTGTAGGCATTGAATCCTTCACATAATTTATTATAATCGCTACCACGCTCACGATAAGTGCCTTCCTTTCTAAAGACTAAAAATTTAAAGAACCGCTTTAATACCTTCTCCAATGAGTTTATTACATTTTGGTTAAATGGACACCAAATTTGAGACGCGTATTCTAATTTTGATCTAACAAAGAAGTTATAGAGTACAATGAGCGCTTCTTTATTTTTAAAGTCCTTGCATGATCTATGAACCTTAGCATTTTGTTAACTGCATTTACAATTATTTCTGAATTCTTTTTAAATGTAAAATGGTAGCTAAATTTTAGTCCTAAGTCACAAATTGAGTAGACACGCTCAATCTTCACTCCATTCACTTAATATTCAAATAATATTGCTTCCTTCGATCTCTGAAAAGTTATAATTTTGCATTTATCCACATTCACACGTAATCCCATTTCAGCAAACCACTCGATAAACTCCAGAAGCTCCCTAATGCTCTTTACTTTGTAGAGAACTTTTGTATCATCGGCATATAACAACTTTTTTGCCCGTGTGGCCCTGACTCCGTTAAATGAAGCTGTGAATAACGTGGGTCCCAAATTCGAGCCCTGCGGTACACCCGCATAAATGGGTCAGAGCTACAACCTGTATACTGTATAAAATTTAACCTATTTGTATGGTTCAGTTTGTCAAAGCACTTCGAAATATCTATATAAACAACATCAACTTGTGTACCTTCGCTTAGCGCTGCAGAAATGAATTGTGACAAGACTGTAAGATTCGTGATAGTTGATCTACCCGTTACGAATCCGTGTTGTGATAAATAGCATATGGCAACATAGACGCAGAGATTTCATTAGCGGCGAATGCCTCAAAAGCTTTAGAAAAGTTGTTTATAATAGAGATAGGTCTGTAATTCGTTATTATTGATTTATAATAAAGTTGATTTATTACCACTTTTAAAGATCGGACAGACTGACTTCCTTCTAGCGAGTTGGGTATATTCCTTTTTCTAATGATAGATTGTAAATGTATGTTAATGGGCCTGATAACACATCTGCGTTAAGATTTACAAGGAAACTAGGTATGAGATCTATTCCAGACGCCATTTTATCTGGAAGCGCCTTCAATGCCCTTTTCACGTCAGCCTGGTCTAGTTTTAGTTTGTAACCTAACTGAGCTTTCCTAGCATTATATACATTTACATTATAGTTCGTTGGTTCATATACGCTATCAAATTATTTTGCGAATGCGTTTAACAATTTTTTTTGGATCGTCTAACGTAATGTCGTTAAGGTACATAATACCTGGTACACTGCTCTCTCTCTCTTTAATTCTCCTATGTAGTTCCAAAATTAGTTCCAGTGTAATTACTATAATCTCTTTCAATCAAAATTGTTATTTCTGATCTTATTGTTTTCAACGATTGTTCTAAGTAAATACGCTTTCCAATTCTAGTTTTATTTTTGATTGTTTCTTTGCATTTTATTTTAGTAATTAGTTGCTTTGAGTACCACTGTGGATATTTTTGCAAATTATTACCTTCAAGAAATTTTGGCATCACTTTATCAATAATTTCAAAAAATTTGGAGTATAGGAAACTACAGGCCATCTCTGGATCGCTTAAAAAATACAAATCGTTTCACTCAATGTTACCTATTTCTACGTAGAGATGTTTTTGTTACTTTTCCATAATTGTGTCTATTTGAGCAAGATGTACTAGTTATAAACTTAATGTAATCTGAGGACTTATGCGAGGTATTTATTAAAATTTTCAGAGCAGAGTTTCATCCTCTTTCACCATTGGAGGCGTACGAATTACTTGACATGAGTCAAAGTTTGCAAATATTAGATCCAGGAATTACTTGGTAGGAGGCAGTGGTCCTGATTTTGAACAGCAATTCGAATTTCATTGCTATTATTAAAGGCTGATGAGGCATAAGGCTGATTCGCATGAACTTCACAATGAGCGGTTGATTCATCATAGATGATTGGTGCTTCAATATTTAAAATTTCCTCTCCCATGATAAATAATCAGTCGTTGATTAATAAATTCACAGATGCAACTACAAAAAAAACTTGAATATCTTTATTCTCATCTTCTTTTGACTTTGAGACCTAGGCTTTTTAGCAACTGAACGTTAGGCTGTTAACGGTTTGAGAACCCGTTAATGACTCGAACAGACTCGCACATGGTACTGAGCTTTTATAACCGAATCCAACCTTCTTATTGAATACAATACCCATTATCGCAAAGATTTTATATGTAATCCGATTTTTATAACTTCTCGTTGAAAATTTACTAAATGACCGTCTTGATCGACAATACGGAGCTATATACGATCTATTGTCTTAACCGCGACTGGCAAGTAAATGAAATGAGATGGAATTTCTACGATCTTATACCCTGGTGGTAATAGGTGCATATAGTTATACTACATTCGATTCTGAGAGTTCACTTTTATGATTGATACTGGTTGATCAGATTTGCAATGTATATCAGCTTTTAATCTGCGAGGAGAAAATCCCAGCAAATGGCTAATAGAATCTTCAGGCTCAAAATTTATATCCCGATTGCAATAAATTTAACTTTTTAAACTATTATTGTTAAATTTAATACCCTTTAATACCCTCGTTTTCCAAAACATTCTGTAAATAGCACTGTATATCACTTATTTCATAACTGCCTGTACGTATAGTAAGTACTTTATTATCCAGATAAAAATTATTTTGACCAATATCCACGTTTAGAATTGAATTAAATGTTAAAAACTCTACAAGACCAAGAACATAATTTTTATGTAGGGATAACTCTATTGGTGGAAAATATTGAGTTTCCAGTACAGAAGAAGTTCCCGCTGAAGTTAGTGTAAACGAATCATCCATGATGACTGCAAAAGTTAGACTGACTTGATATAATTATTGTACTCCTTTATATACATCATACATGCTTTTAGATTTTAATCAATAACATAGAAATTTGAGACATAAATGTCCGCATACAATAGTTTTATAATTTTGGTATCTTTCATGATCATATTTTACGCTACCAACACCAATATATTGAATTAGATCTGAAGGTCGTCGAAGATTACCGAAGCTATTAAAGTAAATTACTTAGTTACCAACTTTTTTAAATGCAACCCAATGAGTGCCTGGACAATCCTTGTCATCAAGATTAATAATAGCTGATTCTTGTTTATTAGACCCTCTCACTAGTTCTCCATTTTACATAAAAACACCGAGAAAATGCGGATTTTTAAAATAATTTCTCATATTTAAATAAATAAAAATCTGTTAATGGTCGCTTAAAACGAAGTCCTGCTCCATGGGCATATGGCTTAAGATGAAGTCCTAAGCCTTCCCTGTATGATTTTAAATATAGACCTTTACCTAAGGCAATTGATTCCTTAGTTTCATCGTGAATTTTACTCCTTTGTGAGTAGGCGACATCGTGCTTTTTATCAGCTGCGTCCAGAGGATTGATGCCTGGATCACCCATTGCAAGCCGTTTTGCTAATTTCATGCCTGGTCCATAGTACTCGTACCCAGGAAAATGTAGCTCGACCGGAAGTCTATTGATGACTGTGTTAAGCTGAAGTCTACTACGTTTTCAGGTTCGCTTACGACTGATTCTAGCTTTGTCTCCGTGAACGAGCATACTTCTTTGAGAGATGTTTGCCGACTGAAGGTCAGGCCTATATAAGTAATGTATTTATAGTCTTTTTCTCAGTCGTAGTCAAGTTGCGATTTGAAATACAGTCTACGAAATTACCTGTTGTGATTTTAATTCGCTTGTAAAAAATGAGAAGAGTGTAAAGCGTCATGGGCATTTGTTGCTAAATAGTGTTAGTAGCAGTATTTTGTCAAACGTCCTTCAAACTGTGCAAAAAGGAATGCCTTGTTGACTCTACTGATACGTCCGAATGGATTGAGATTTGAAAATGTTTACGTCTACTCAAGATCATTAAATCAACTAAAGTATAAATTTTGAGAAAAAGTTACATAATCCGTAGGTGGTGTTGAATATTATTCAACACCAATTATTATTCAATTATTATTCAATTATTCATTATTCAGTATGAAGATGTTGTGAAGCGCAACCAAATTCAGTAATTATATTCGATGAGGTCGCTTGTGAAAAACAAGATCATATAAAAGCATCTCTTTCTATAGGTAGGCACCAGGACGTTGATTCCTTTTATTTATGCCAGACTTATGCTTGTAGTCCAAAACTATTTAAACAAGATATACTGATATGTTTTATTCGCGATTTAGAGATCTTTGTTTAGCTTTCTGGAAGGAAAATAAGTATAAAAAAGGATTTGACTATTTTCTAAATTTGGGTACATAATATACATATATAAGCTTGCAGTTTCCAAATAAAAACAGTTGTACTTTAGACACAGCTCAAGCAACATATCTTTGAGAAATGAGAATTTTCATAAGCAGAAAGATATTTTCATCAAATTGCTTAAACTATTGAAGCAATTCGACGAACACATAGATTACTAAAATTAGGCAAGGAGACAGTTAAGTAGACATTGAGTGATACTTTTAAGCCTATCGTTGCACTGCTTGAAAAATAGTTGGTAGCTCTGAGAATTTTAAAAAACTAGATCTCATAAGCCAGAAGGAAGTGAAGCAAGAAGCAAGAAAAGATTTTCAGCAAGATGATTCCAAGCCAGAAGATTCTGAAGAGCACTATGATGACACTTCATTTAAGTCAGCTTTTAGTTCTGAATCTTCAGAAGATTTAGAAAAAACATTGGCTCCTGCTTCGTCATATGATTTTGTAAATGATTACCTTGTAATGTTAGGAGAGAGAAGTAAAGATCTGGATAATGTGCATGGTGTGCGAAAATTATCGAAAGATTAATGATTGGTGATTCACTAACGAGTTTCAATCAAAATGATATTAATGTAGGTGAAAACTGAGGGTTTGCTGGAACTTTTGTTTAAAAAGGTACCCAAAGAGACGCGTATGACTAAGCAAGACCTTGAAAATTATAAAAACATTACAATCCTAACTAATGCACATCGAAAACATTACAGAGGTGATGAGGCAATTTGTGATAGCAAGTCTTTTAATTATAGAAATTTTATAGAGAAACTGATTCCTGTCTCACCTTTTCTAACCAATAATCAAAGCAGAAAGCGCTCTTCACCAGGTAAAGGGATATTACCAAAGTATATGGTTAGTTAAGAAGGTAATCAGTTAAATTACGTTTGTTGGGATGATCCAAGTGAGTTAGTAGATCAATTGCGTTTACTATCAGCATCTCAAGCAGCTGGAAATCTAACACTCACAGGCGCCTCAACGAAACACCGCGCGCCACGCTGGGTACACCTGCACTTGCAATAGCTTACTTCTTCCAAACTGAAAGTTCCTCCATTTCGGTCAATAAAGGCTTTTAGAGAGAAAGAATTCTACTTTTCTTAAGACTATATAAGAAAAAATCGACGAGGTCGAAATTGTCAAGAAATCGATTAAAATTTTTTATTTGGAAAAATCGAGGTTAATTTTGTTTTTGAAAAAAATTAAGAAATGCGGTGCACCAAACAGCTAAAGGCTGAAAATTTGGGTCCGTCATGAGGCAACTCGTTGCTCTAAGGCCTTCAAATTTATACCATGAGTTTGGGACTAACAGTACTACAATATGTGTAACTTTGAACATGAACTGAATACTTCGGATTTTCAAGTGGTATCACTTCAAAAAGGCCCGCACCCAGAATCCGCTGACTAAAAATTTTTTAAAAATTCAGATATTCCACATATTTACTTTGCAGAATTTGGAGTTTATCATATAAACATTCTAGAAAATCGTGTTGGCCATAAATGGCCCATACGGCACGGTGGGCACTAAAGGGTTGGGGAAAATATGGGTGTTGAGATCATATAAAAGGAGTGTTACGTAACATAAACTTTTAACACACCCTCTCCCTCATGTAACACAAGGTAAAACTTGAAGAAACTCCCTTCCGCCCTTAAAGTGCGTTACGCAATACTTAAACGACCCCTTTGCTGTATAATCATTTCAAGAGTCACCCTGATGGCTCTATAAAACTTTCCGAAGGTAGAGTTCTGAGTCTAGAACCATTAAGAATCATAGGTCGATAAATAATAGGCTAATCCACAAAATTGATGTTCGAATTTTATGGGAGAAACCCACCCGATCCATGAAGTTTCCAAGAAGATAATGCGGTATTTTTTTAATCAATTGATATTTATCCTCGCCGCCGATCCCCTACAGGGGATCAGGAATTCACATCAGGAAAACTCCACTTTTTGTAAATTCACAATGAAAGGTGAATTTGTATAATAAAGTGTAGAGTTGCGTAGCACGGTTTTCTTAAAAATTCATCAAGAAATAAGACTCAATCATCAATTTTTAAATTAAACCGTCCTAAGACTCTTTTGTAGGGCCCCAAAAAACACCCCCACAAGTGACGAATGAGAGTTTTGCAACAAATTTACTTATATTCCTCCTTTTTTCCAATTTTTTTTTATAAACTGAAACGTAATATGAAATTTATATACAATTGCGTCTTCATAAAATCAGCTTTGTAACGATGAATATTTTCGAATCTCATTTTTTGACATTTCTCGACCAAATTTGACCCCAGGAATCCAAAAATAAGGTTTTTAAAAATGTCCGTATGTGTGTGTGTGTACGTATGTGTGTTCACAATACCTTTTTAAACATATCGCATCGTCGGGTTGGAGCACCAAGGTGTCAGTTCAACGATAGCGGCAAAAAGGTACTTGTTCAGCGAGAGAGACAGGAAGGTGCCGCTTCACGGAAAGAAGCAAGAAACTGCCCTTTCAGGAACCTTCTTTTCAGGAAATTGTATGACCAACTATATTTAAACCAAATTAATTTCTTTTGACGAGTCAAATCCTTTATCTTGCCTTAGTTGGCCGGATTACTAGACTGTCTTGTCTTAGTTGGGTGGATTACTAGATTGTCTTGCCTTAGTTGGGTGGACCACTAGACTGTCGCCTTAGTTGGCTGGACCACTAGAGTATCTTGCCTTGGTTGGCCAGATCATGCCTTATCTTTCCTTAGTTGACCGGATCACTAGACCACCTTGGCTTGGTTGACTGGTCTATGCTTTATCTTGTCTTAGTTGCCCGGATCACTAAACTGTTTACTCCAATCTGCACATATTATTCTGCCCATAGGGGACCCATCTCTGGGCTGAAATAGACTCCAATACAAAATACAATAATGTCTTGCCTAGTTGGCTGTGCTCATTGGCCTCATTTGCCTTATTTTGCTAAATCATGCTGTATCTTAACATACTATCCTCCATATTGGATCTGCCATTCAGAATTTCCGAATTCTGATACGGAGATCTGAGGAAATCGTTTGATGAATCGTTTGGTGCTAAGGTACCTTAGAAAATGGAATTTTTTTGATATAAAAGGTCCTACAGTTGTAAATATTTAACCATATCAGAAATCATGTTAATCATGTTATTTCACGACTACCATACTCAATCATTGTCTCTTGAACTAAGGAACTAGGCAACTAAAGTAGACTTGTGGGCAAATATGTGTACTAATTTTTTCAGCGGGTTTTTCAAATTCTCTCTAAAGTCTTAAAAATGAAGTATCGACATAAAAGTGGATTTTACTTGTCCAATAAAT
>JBAGKK010016796.1:0-11698 GCA_037177015.1 Euceroptres primus
ATGTTGCACGAAGTAATTTCACAAATTTACATAAAATTACAAAAATACACAGTAAGAAATCTACATAAATTTTTTTAGTGCATGCATTCAATTTGTCTGACTAAATATGTGATACAAAGACGAAAAACAACTTGGTCGATTTTATCGATTTTTATTTTCTCAAGCCTGATATCCAAAATACGAATAATTTAGCACTGAAAGTTTGAAAAATGGAAGTGGAGATGGTTAAACATGCCTGTTGGATCGTAAATAGTTGGATTACTAAAAGTTCAATCACTTGAAACACTTCAGCTATTTTGAGGTTAGATTGACTATAAATTGATAAAATCGACATTTTTTTTCATCAAAGTATCAAATTCCTTTAAGTAATGTACAAATTTGAGTATAAAACATTAAAATAGTTTTTACTTACTTGAAAATTTTGAGGACCGGTGAGCTTTTCGTTTAAAATGAGAGCTTTCTCTTTAATGATCGGCCCGGATACTAGATCACCTCTATCTCTCATTTGGTTAAACCATTCAAACACTGCAGCATCCAAAACCATATTATCAGCTGTCATCGATGATTTTTTTTTCAGAAATTCAATTTTATTAGCCATATCCCTTAAATAGCTAGCGTCTTCCTGAACGTTTCCTCACAAATACCGTATTTTTCTAAAACATCCTTCTTTTTAAAGGTACTTGATTTCACTTCATCTAACAATTTACGTTTTTCTTCGAACGTTAAACGCTTCCTCTTTGACATTTTGATAATACACAAAACAAAAAATTGAAACGATTAGCGACAATTAGCGAACTGTCATGACGAAGAAGCAAACGCGAAACAAAACACTGAGAGCGAACTAGACTGGATCTATTTCGTGATTCGTAACTGTCCGTGACTGGAGCGATCTGTCGTGATTAAAAAAAAGGAAATTTCCTTTATTTAATTATTTAATTATCCGCTTAGGGTACTGCCCACTCTGTAGCTACGGTACTGTCGTGCTCGCGACTCCTCTCTCTCTCTGCCCCACCTTCCCCTTACCTAGTGTTTCGAGTCGGATGAGTTCTAGGAACCAACTAACGCGGATCCAACTAATGTGAGAGTCCAGTGTATGTTGAAGGAAAAGTCGGATAAATATCTAGGTATCCTTCAGCTGTTGGGACCCTGTCACACTGCTGTTAAGGATGCACTGACGACAGCCTTCGTAAGACACTTAAATGCCATTTCAGAAACTGGCCTCAACACGGCCAATAAAATCAAGGCCATAAACACCTACGCGATCCCGCTTCTCACGTACTCTTTTGGGCTCATCAAATGGTCAAACACCGACTTAGAAAATATAAGCAGGATCATCCGCGTGGAAATGACAAAGCACCGCATGCACCACAGAAGTTCGTCAAGTGAGAGGATAGTCCTACCACGTTGCTCTGGGGGCAGAGGTGTTCTGGATGTCCGTCAATTGTGTACATTGCAGATCACATAGTTGACCATGGATTTTAACAGCAAGCATGGAGAAAAAAAGTCATTATATGGATAGCACCCCAGGAAAAAAGATCAGTGCAACGTGGACAGCGAGACATACAACCTGTGGCTGCAAAGAGCCGAATTCATTCCGGAAACGGAAGGGTTTGCCTTAACGTGGACCATCGGTGCTGGATGTTTCGTAATCCAAATGAATCCATCTAGCACATCATTGATGGCTCACGACGATACGGTTGAGGTACTTGAGAACGAACATCACCGCCTTTACTGGGCGGTGATGTTACACTACTGTAACGGACCACACTGTTGTACATAATAGGCCAGCCATTGTGGTGTTTGATAAGCGGTCGAAAGACGTCTAAATCATCGACGTAACGGTTCCCCTTGATAAAAACATTCAAAAAGGCTATACAACTAGGATCCAAAAGTATAGCGACCTGAGGCAGGAAATCACGAGGATTTGAAAGCTGGAAAAGGTTATCATTCATCCTATCGCGATTTCGGCCTCGAAACGTTCACGCGAGGTGCCAGAAACACCTGGAAGATCTGGAAGTTAAGTGGGTGCTGGCTGCAGCCCAAACAGCGGTTTTACTGAAGACCTGTCACATAGTGCGATGCTTTTTGGACTGCCAAGAAGAAAGTGGCTAGCCCCTTTTTGGGCTGGAACGGAAGATCATTCCCGAAAAAAAAGATTTCATTTTTCATTTAAAATTTTTTTACTATAATGTGAAAGTAATTTGATTTTAACTTGTTTTTGTGATCGACGGAAATGTAGTATATTGTTCTTTCTGTTTTAAAGAAAATTTTTAGTTGCTGACTGGGCGCTGTACTTAAGACGTAACAATAATAAATAATAATGTAATGAACAAACATGCAAGTATCGTCAACTAAGGTTATTAAAACTATTATATAAAGTTTTATTTTTTTTTGTGTGATTTAACTGTATATCCTACGGATATTGTCTAAAAAATGTAGAGGAAGTCCTGTTATGAAAAAAAATTTCACAGAATTATAGAGCATAAATGTTGCTCCATATTTACCCATGACACCGGTCAATTCCTCGATGCACAGAATAGCTCAGAATAGCTTCGGTAGGGATCTCGTTGCCACTCAAGATCTTCTGTGGATCTGAGTGCGCCTTGATGACTCTCCTGGTACCCAACTTCCTGGTGATGTTAGTGAATGCGCTCTGGTCACATGAGTCTGGTCTTCTGCCGTTATGGTGTGACCTGGTGGGGGATTCGTTCGCTTCCGAGAGTCACTGGGTAAAGTGGTCACTGGGGAGGGCACGTTTACGAGAGGATGATGAAGAGAAGTAAAAAGTCGGTTTTGTACCACGCATTGGATTGTACGTATTGTATGGGATCAAAAAAGATGCTTGGCTGTGAGACTTGATTTGCCCTGCGCTGTGTGGCGACTTATATGCCACAGAATCGCGTGCTCGCTTGTCGATGGACTCGACTGTCTACCGCCTAGCGGAATACAGAGGTATTTCGGCGGTATCGATCACCCGCGTCGCGACTCGTAAACGCATATTAATTAAATGTTTCGTATAATAAAAAAAGAAGATTTAAATGATCAAACATTTATGCCCGTATCACCCAGAAATGTACCATAATAGCCCATGTTGACGGTACTACATTTTTTATTGATTCAGATGCTGCTTCTTTCGTCAGATGTGATTAAAATTGTTTTAAAAGTAATTTTAAATCCCAAAGCTTTGTCAACAACGAGGAAACCCTCTTTGTCCATAACTGAGGAATCTCCTAGAAAATGAATTTCACGCAAATCAGATAATAAAAAATCCTTTAGACGACATATTCGATCCACCATTTTGAGTTTTGAAATTTTAATATCAAATTTTAAATCAGTGGCCCAAAGACCTTTATAAAATGAATTTCAAAAACATCCGATAAATAGACTTTTGTACAAGAAATCGGTTCTCCCGACCCATATTGCTGTAGCAAGAATAGCTTTATATTTATTTGAAACCACTTGAGCAAGTCGCTTAACCACGTGGTCACGAGAATTAGTCGTAGAAAAACTTTACCTAGCCAGTTTATAAGCAGGGTCGCGGCGGAGAGTAGGTTATTTATCTGTCTCTTTCGATCATTAAGGGGGAGTGATACGTTATGATGTCACAAATTACCGACAGGGTATAAAAAAATTCGGCGGTTTTATTTTTAAACAAACAAAGATATCAATTTGAAACTTCAGAGAATGATAGAAAATATGAATAGAAACATCTGTTATGTGTCATTTTTTCAAAATTTTGAAAGAAAAATTTTTTCAAAATAATTTGTTTCAAAATTTTGAAAAAATGACGCATAACAGATGTGCCCATTCATATTTTCTATCATTCTCTTAAGTTTCAACTTGATATCTTTGTTTAAAAATAGAACCGCCGAATATTTTTTTGTACTCCGTCGGTAATTTGAGACATCATGACTTATCACACGCCTTTAAGAAGGGTTAAAGATGTTCCCTTTCCCCGATTAAGGGGCATGCATCTGAGTTCACAAGGATGCGGTACCATGACCTGAACACGAATTCAGGATTTTCTAGAAAAATTTTAAGGTCAAATTTCAAAATTCGCCTCGAAAATCATAAATCCGTGTTCTAGTAATTGCACATTAACTTAGTTTTATCAGTTAAAGTTTAACGTATACTATAAGTATATACACTGTAGTATATATGTGACCGTCCACGAAGAAAGGGACCTAACGCTCAAAAAATCGATTTTTAGTTTTTTACACAAATCGATAGTTTTTGAGTTGCTCTTTCATAATAAAAAAAATTATTCTTTTTTCTTCAAAATTCGAATTGTTGTTAAACTACAAAGTGGAGTTATGGAGTTCCTGTGTTGGACTTCATCTTCAATCGTTCCTCCTGTAAAGTTCAGCTCCCAGGAGTGACGTCCCTTTTTCGTGGATGTTCACAAAAAGTATTCTATAAGAATTAATAATACTTTAATTTTACCTACCAGAACCACTGCCACTAGTTGTCATTTCTAACATATCCCTGATAGTAACACCTCCAAGAATTGGTCTATCGGGAGCTTCCATGGAGTCATCTGGAAAATGTCTGGCTGGTCTTTTCTTTGTCATATGTACGTGATAAACAGTCATCACGACCAAGCAAATTGCGCAGATGGGCAACGCTATTGCTAAAGCCGTTTGCCATGTCTCCCACGTTGTCCTACCTCCATTTGGCAACACTTGGACAATAAGAATAATTTTGAAGAATATATTTTGAAACTTTAGAAAGTACTAAATGGACTAAAATACATCCTATATAAGGCACAGAAAACAAACCATTCTAAAGCAGCAAGCAATAATTATAAGCGAACAATCAGCAAGCCGGTAACAAGAAACATGCTTGTCAATGTACTAATTAACAATAATATTTTGTTACCATCGTCACATTCACTAACAGTTTCAATACTAATTTTGACTGCCAGAACAAATACTGCAACTTATACATGAAAATTAAATAATTTTTATTGACAAGGATTTTTCACTAAATTAAAGCAAATATTAAAGCAATCTAATCATAAATAAAAAAAGTAAGTGCAAGAAAGCATATATTCCCATGCAATCAATGGAGGATGTTGGAGGGAGCGTAAGGGATAAGGAAGTCCATAACTTCATTTCATAAGTTAATGCAAAGTTTTTCATGATTGATTTTCCATACCACTGTATCCATCGGTCTGAATGGTTCGTATTGTATTTTGTGCATTTCAGTACACTCTCAATAAATCATAGTGCAAAATAGAAATACCTCATTGCAGTAAACATTTTTTTCATTCATTACTGTTACATATGTTCTTTCTTTGTTTGACAATACAAGCAAACAATCGATTTGCACCATGATTTTGAGCCGACGTGTATTTACATCGGCTGCTCCACTTTGTGTAATAGCCTTACCTGATGATAACACATCTCCTCGATGTCTGAACAATATACAAGATGCTGTTAATCAGTTATACGAGAAAAACCACACATAAAATGTTAGCGAATAAACAAAACGAGCACATGGATATGAGGGCACATCGTTTTCTCAAACAAATTTAAGTATATTCATATCAGAGTTGGATAAGCTAACTTTCTAAATAAAGTTAACGGAGTGTAAATTATAATTACAATAATAAACATTTCAGTAATTGAAAAAGTGATACTCCAGATTATATTAAAGGAAATACAGGGTGTTCGGAAATC
Source organism: Euceroptres primus (assembly GCA_037177015.1). Taxonomy (NCBI): domain Eukaryota; kingdom Metazoa; phylum Arthropoda; class Insecta; order Hymenoptera; family Figitidae; genus Euceroptres; species Euceroptres primus. Next base: position 5,682 of record JBAGKK010016796.1, read on the forward strand.
TTCACGATTGAAGGAAGCATTAATATGATAATGAAAACAAGATTTCAATGCATAAGGTTATTTTCATAGCATTGTCTCAATTCTGTACATTTCTACGTTCAGAAGTTCTGCGCCCCTGCAGTATAAGAAATAAGGGGGCTATAATTAATTACGGACGAAACAAAAGAGTAAATGTGAGCAGGATAAACGTAGAAATGGCGATAATATGAGACCAAAATAGGACATTTATTCTTTTGTTCCCTTACGTAATTATGGATCGTTCTATAACGTAATACTACTAATGTTTAAAAAACCATTAACTTCAAATGCTTTTCAGATTGTAAGGAGGTCCGGTAAATTAGGCCAAATTTGGCTCCGCGCTGGAAGCTTAACTAACCTCAAAATATGCTTCCTTGGGTTTGATGTAGCATGAAAATAACCGTCAACCAGAACATCAGAGTTTATGCAGACAGGGTTGCTACAGAAGTCTCATTTCAAAATTGAAAGTCTTTTCCAGTTTTTCCAGGTCTAATTTTGAAAACATTCCAGTTGATTCAATTTAATATTCTACTAGTTGAAAACTAGTTCACCGACAATTTGTTTTTGTTACTGTGATTAATAAATGAAAATGTAAAGGGTTTTTCAACAATTATTGAATTCTAAATAATCAATTCCTGTCAATTTGCAATTTTAAAATCATCAGCCAGGATGAACTACTAATTCTTGCCTACGAAATTCCAGGACAATTCCCGCTTATAAATATAAGATCTTTTTTACGATAGCAGCATGAATGCAGTTCATAGGTGGGTGCAACATGCGTATTTTTCTTGACTGAAATAACTTATTGAAAACAAAATAATATTCCAAACAATTTTAATAATTTTTAAGAATCTCGAGTTTAAGAGCAGGTACCAGAGTACGTCATCACAAATTCTTTAAAGTGAACTTACTCATAAACTAATAATTCAAATGGATTTTCCATACCAGGCAGCCGTTCGTCGCTATTTCCTTTTTGACTGCCTGGTATGGAAAATCCATTCGAATTATTAGTTTATGAGTAAGTTCACTTTGAAGAATTTGTGACGTCACACTCTGGTACCTGCCCTTAAGGAGGATCATGCGGGAGTGAGAGAAACGCATTCAAACTTAATTAATTACTACTTTTAAAAATATTATCTCCATTAGTTAATGCATATTCGAAAAGGCAAATATGCACTTTACCGAGAAAAAATTTGAAGTGATAGAAAATATCATTTTTGATAGGAATATAGGTCGAATTTTTACTTAGTTTTTTAAAACTTTATTATTAAAAAATCATCGGATTTTAATGATTGAGGGTTAACTTAGTTCATATTATCTAAGACTTCGCCACAAGAATAATTTAAAAAATAATTATCCTTAAAATACAGCTAATTGTTTATAATCGGAGATTAAACATATAGCTGTATTTTAAAAGATAATTATTTGTTTAAATATTCCTGTTTCTTTAAAGTGTTCAAAACCTACGTAAAAATTCGACCTACAATAATGGCTATTAAAATGATATTTTTAATGATATAAAATTTTTCCCCAGTAAAGTACATATTTGCCTTTTCGAATCTGCATTGACTAATAGAAATAACATTTCCAAAAGTTGTAATTAATTAAGTTTTGATTCATTTTCCCTACTCCCACATGATCCTCCTTAATTAACAAAAAAGTACTATAAGTTTAATTGGAAGAATGCGTAAAAATAAATTAATATAAAGTTTTTAATGTTTTTAATACTTAAAAACATTTTAAAAAGGTTTTAAAAAGGTTTCTCGTGCGCCTTTCGAGTTCAAGTATTCATTAATATAAATTTAAACATCAAGATTAAAATTTATGCAATGTGTAATCTTAAATGTTCAATAAAAAAGTACACTCAACTCCCGATTTAAGCAGTCCCGATTTAAGCAATTCCTGGAATTTCGGTCGGCGGCAGTAGATTGATGAGGGGTAAAGAGGGGTAAAGAGGGAGGCACAGTCGTCGAGTAGTAGTCAAGCAGTACCGTAGCAACATTTTTGTTCTTCTCTATTTCATCATCATTATTAAAGATTTTTAAAAAACAGTTATTTTATCTACATACATTATGAAACGAATAAAGAATATTGGTAACATCTGGAATTATTATTTTATAGGTTTCAAATAAATTGTCGACTGTTTAATGTTCAGTGTTGAATAATAGTTAACATTTTCTAAATTGCAAATTATTATTATCGACTGTAAATCGTGAAATCATCATTTTCCAATATATTTTTCAAATACGATTATAGCATGGAATATGTAATCAACGGTGACAGCCGCGTAGCGGTCGTCAGCGGCGCTAGTGTTGTTAATAAAATTAAGTAAATAATTTCTTTTTTACCTGGACCTTATGCATGTCGTTTACTAGGTATTCTAGAATGAAATAAAAAAAATTCATTAAAAAATATTAATTTTTGTACAAATTATGAGTAGAAAAGAAAGAAAAACACCACAATTTCACAAAAATTAAGCTTTATCATCAAAATTCTTTTAAGACAACAGGTACTTTAAAAATGAATTTAAATAAACGATATTACCGTTTTCTTTGTGTAGTGCCACATCATCTGCTAATATTTACAACATTTATATCACTATATTTGTTCAATTTCCAACAGAGTTTCGAAATATGCATGATGGTAATTCTAACCGTTTTTGAGGTTTTGTACCACATTTTTCAAAAACTTTTAATTTTCACTTTTAAGGTTAGTTAAATGACTTTATAACATTCTTAATAAATTTTTTCACTTAATTCATAAAAAAAATTTGTCCAATTAACGTCAAAACCGTAAAAAAACCAATATAATCGTCACTTATTTAAGGTTATATTGTACTCTTTAAAAATTGAAATTTAGGGGAGAGTGATCCACAGATGTTCATGGCGCACAGAGAATTATTTGATTTTAATTATTATTCAGTAAAATGCAGTTTAGTCACTGGTAGTCTATATATTTTGGGTTTTTACGTACTCCAATCAAGTTTTAATTAAACCCTTCTTCTTTTAAAAACATAAGAACGAAAATGTGATTTGGAAGTTATGTGGCGTTTTGGATGTGGTTGAGGTTACGAGTAGTTCGTCAAAAAAATCACAATATCAAGAATCAATAGTTTAAACATTAAGTAAATCAATTGAAAAATATAGTTGAAATCTTGTAGATTTAGAAATTACCGAATAACGTCAGTTTTTTTTAAACGCTTTTGATGGAGTCCACGTCATCTGATTACGGCAATTTTCATGTCGGAATAGAATTTGGCTTCAATTCAGGATATATGATTGTTTGATAGTGGAAAAAAATCCCATCCAACATTTTTCGAAAATTCGAAAAATGGCAGACTTAGGATGCTTTGAGTTTTTGGACAACTTTTTTTAAAAAATGCCATATCTTTGGTTCTAGTTGACCGATTTAACTTTTCGACGTATTAATTTACTTGTTATAAGATACACTTCAAAATAAAAAAAAAACAAAGAAAGTAAAATAATTGTTGAAAATTTGTTTAAAAAATAAAAATTAAAAACGTGATATTCAAAAAACGCGTTTCTTATTATTTTATTTCTTTGCCAGAAAAGGTACTAGTGTGCTCTAGAAGTCCTGAAAATATTGGAGTGAGACTGCGAATATTTTTCGAGAAAAAAAATTCAAATGTCACGTCTTGTATGGCGCGGTGCGGTTCAGTAGGGCGAAAAAGTACCTGTGTCATTTTCAGACCACAATTTTCCTCCGATATGAACGTTTTTTTTTTTAGTTAAAGTTAATAAAATTCTGCATTAATCGTTCTTAACCGATTTTTAAAACAAATTAGTACTTTTTTATTTAATGAAATAATGCCAAATAAAAATTGTTTGATTCTTGAAGAGTACCGTTTTCTATAAAATACTCAGATTCATTCCAAAGTATCTAAAATCAATGAAACAACTATCCAGACATATTTTCCTTGAAGACTGTAGAAGTTTAAAAATTTATATAAAGAAAGATTTTCTGAGTTAGATTAATGAAAATTAATAATAATTATTCGACATACAGACTTCATTTCGTCAACATAATCAACTGTAAATAACTAATTTTCAACCTTTGTCAGATACAATACATTGTATCTGAACGCCGAATGGCTAAATAGTGCACTTATTAATTAAACTTTTAATTTAAACTTTTATTAAACTCATAAAGACAATTGAGTTATTATCAGTTCAGAAAGTGATAGCAAAAAGTTCACAGCAAAAACTAGACTTTCATTTCAATCCGGTAAGCTTTTTTTGTCACCCAATCTGTTTTCATACCCAATTTGGCTCTAAAAAGCATTTTTATTTTTTAGTGTGTTTTTGCAAAATAATTGGCAGTAGATTCCAACAAGAAAAACGGATCGTTTAGTTTTTAAACACATAAGATGAGAAAAATTTATTTATAAAATTGTTAATAACAATAATAATTGTTATTTTTTGTTCAAGAGTTCCAGCAAAGGTTCAAAATTAGTTATTTACAGTTGCTTATGTTGAAAACATGAAGTCCATTTGACGAAAAATAGCTAAATAGCGCATTCGTGAATTGAGTTTGTTTAAACAATTATCAATTGTTGCTGGGTGATCAAATATATAAACTGTGTGTAATTAAAGAATAATTTATGGCCGATTCCGTAAAAGCAACGGTATTTATTTCATCACAAATAACTGAAACGGTTAATTATTTATCAAATTTGTTTATTACATAACAAATTATTTATTAATTTTCATTAATCCGACTCCGAAAATCTTACTGTCTATAAATTGTTAAACTTCGACGGTCCTACTTTAAAATATTTCTAGATAGTTGTTTCATTGATTTTAGATATTTTGGAATGAATCTGAATATTTTATAGAAAACAGTACAGTAGAATCAACAAATTTTTATTTGACATTATTTCATTAACTTTCATTTTTAAAAACCCGTAAACACACATATATATGCCGTAGGCATTTAGAGGATTCAGGCTTTCGGCCGACTGCCTAGACGTTCAGCCGACTGCCGGCATTCAGAAGAATTTGGGACGAAATCATTACCTGGCGCCCAAGTGCCTGGTTTATTTAGGCATTCAGAAGAATACTCAGCTATTCTTCTGAAAGCCTGACACGTTTTAGGCTTTTAGAGGAAACCGACCATAGAGTATTAGAACACATTAAATGGCTATTTAACATTTTATTTTTAAATCGTTGATAATATTTCATTGGCTATGGGGTCTATTTCTTAAGATTTACTTAGTTGCAAAATAAACTTTAAGGATCGGCAAACGTTTCGGCCCAAGTAGGGGCCCTCTTCAGTGCCAACTAGTAATAATGGTCATGCAATTAAGAATCACTAAAATAATATAAACTAATAATAAAATCATGCCACGACTTATTCAGTCAGGCTTTTATGGCAGTGGTTGCTCAGGCAGTCGAAGAGATCCTCACAGCGTTGGGCCGGGCGCGTGCGTATATGTGTGTGTGTGTGTGTGTGTGTGTGTGTGTGTGTGTGTGTGTGAGTAGAGTCGTGATATCCAAGCTCTCAGCAGGTTCCACTATCGCAGTATGCACACGTCCCTTTACTACCTAGTTATGAGACAATCTCCTGACAAGAATTTGTTGATTTGTCTAATTTATTTATTTATTTAATTATTTACTTATAAATTGTTATTTTCACTTTAGTTGTACTAAATTCTTTTTTTTTTTTTTTGTAAAAACTTCGAGCACTAGAACTATCGTTAAAATTAGTGGTTTTTTTTTCACACGAGCGAAAACACTGTCTCAAGTAAATTATATTTCACTTTCTAATTTTAAATAAAGCACACTGCACGTGTAATAATAACAATATATTTGAAAAGATGTTGTGACCAAATTGTGTTATTATTACAATAACAATTACATTATGTTATTATTATATATGTTATTATTACAAGTGCAGTGTGCGTTATTAAAAATTAGAAAGTGAAATATAATTTACTTGAGACAGTGTTTTCGCTCGTGTGAATAAAAAACCACTAATTT